>JAQQZZ010074535.1:0-20822 GCA_030265115.1 Mopalia vespertina
GCATTAATTTCCGCCAATAATTGGGGCGACGTATGCCACAGACCAGCAAATAAAAGAAGTGCAAAACAAGATGGCCCAAGTATATCTTAGAGTCAAAGTCTCGACGTAGGAAGTAGAATCGATTCTATATTGGAATGGTGGTTCATGTGTATTAGTTGGTACAGTTGGTCTTCTGATAAGTTTTTATTTTGTAAGTTTTATTTTTTATTTGCATATATAGGTATTATATACATTAAACATGGTATGACATGTGACATTTTTACGTATATTTATAACAACATGACACATTTACAATACGACTATACAAATATCCTATGTCAAACATAGGCCTATGGTGTTTTTTTTGTCTTGGACTTTTTAATTTCAAATTCACTGATAAATTCACTGATATAGTCCACGTTGTGTAAAAACTTCCCACTCACCATCTGTTTTGGGTTCAGAACATAATATAACAAAATGTGCAATTTTGATGCATATTACTACATCTCTCACGACAGAGTGTAGTGATGACATCATGGGGTTTGATCGATTGTTTCAAGGCAGAACCATGAATACGGTTAAAATGTGCGTTTTCACAGGAGCTGTTAGTCACATCAAGTGATCAGCAAGATATCACGTGATTTATTCTACGTCCGGGTACGATTTACTTTGTCCCGTCCAGTCCAATATCTAGACCAAAAGCAAAACAAAACACCACTCCTAAAGACCTATATTCAAAACGTAGCGCCAAAATGTCAAGGATATACCTACCAAGTAATAGCAATTGTGACTTCAGCGAACAGTCAATAGTGTACATATCACTTAAAGTCTATAAAGTATTATGAGATAGAGGGTCAACAATCCATTCATAATAAGTTATGAAATAATCGGTGTGTGGTTTGAGATCTAAATAAATAAGGGTAATGTGCCACATTATCTTTTTCTCACTAATGCATTTCTATTCCAGTCTATATCCATTTTTTTAAGCTGAGCCCAAATAGCCCCAACTTTTGTCTCCGAGACCCAAGCTAAGTCTCCCTCATTTCTATTCAGTTATTAAGCAGTATGAAAAGTATTACTGTCCGGCTCATTTTGATTGGTCGGCTCAAAGGACTATAAAAATATGTGAGTGTCTTTCAGGCGTAATTGAACACTATTTTGCAATCCCATTAAGTAATTTTCGTATAGTAATTGCCACACATGACCGACTTTGAATTATTGTAATATAAACGTTTAATAACAAAGCATAAACTTTCAGGAACTGAATCTCAGTTCATAACATTCCTTTAACGCTTAGAATTAAGATTAAGTGGAACGTCTGGATGCAGCGTTGTTATTTAAAGCCGAAGTGAGTTAAGCCGAGTTTTCGCTTCAAGCGAAGATTAAGTTTAATGGCCGATGGGTCATTTAAGGCCGAGGGGACGTTTCAAGTCTAGGGGACATTTGCGATGTGTTATTTTAGTCCGAGCTGTCATTTGAGGCCGGGGTGCCAGTTAAGGCCGATTTGCTCAGTTGGTGACATTACGTTCAGGCAGCATAAACTTCACCCAACCAACAACTTTACTCATGACAGAAAATAAAACAAGATAACATTCCCAGCTATTCAATAATTTTAGAAAGTGCTTGCCTATCAAATCTGAGCAGCTTATCAAGATTGGCTTGTGAATACCTAAAATTACGTTGGCGAGCCGGAAATATATATACCGAAAGCTCAGTCTTATTTCCTTTAATATGGCGTTTGTTTTAAAATCCAGTCTTCCGTCATACGGTACAAGCTATTTGACGATTGAACACCGTTTATTAGGGCTTGGTGTTAGATCTTCATAGGGAGAATTCTTTTTAGATCTGATTTTTTTTACACAGATAATAACCTATACATGGACTACTAGACAATACAATAAATTCTCATTTCTGATTGATTGATTGATTGATTGATGACGCCACCTCTTTATTTTGGACTGTAGATCGTAAATTTAGGTCGACATTTTCTCAGTCACTCTAAGATTTTATTTGCATGACGATGTAGGCCTCTTGCGTTGAGATCCATTCTTTTCTAGTTGTTTCATGCGTGATGTAACTAGAAAGTACACAATAACTGAAAAGTACACGAGAGATAGAAGGTACACATAAGCTCAAAGGTACACAACAACGAAAAGGACACTAGAGCGGGCACTGTTACAGGATGACGGCTAGGCTACACTCGAGTCATTTTCCTGATTTTCTAGTGAAAGTACAGGCGCTCGGATGGGTTTTGTTGTTGCCTCGTATGACAAAAATATCGAATGTCATTTGCCCTCTGGCTAAGGTCAGTTTGTTTGAAGAGTAGCAAAACTATCGTTAATTAGCACTGGAGCCGGGAAAATTAACTTTCCAGTATTATGGAAACGCTTCACATCTTGGTTGTGCTAGTGTCAATTATTGTTGGAATACACCGCCGTCACATAAGTGATATACCCTTACGCACGGCGTCAAACACCAATCAATCGAATGCTTTACATCAACCAATCGTGATTATCGTCTAGTAAATGTATCTTACGTCGACAATATAGTTTCTTTGGTCCATACATTCGGCTGACACGACTTAACACGAACGAAATCAATCTATTCACGACATAAAATTGATTAGTGTTTAACGACACGTTAAGAGTATTTCACTTATATAATGGCGGTGTATTCCAACAATAATTGACACTAGCAATACCCTAAAATGGGAGGTGTTTTGATACTGTTGGAAAGAATATTCTTCCTCCAGTGCGAAGTAAATACAGCATTGCAGGTTTTCAAACAAACTGCCCTTATAGCCTTGGGACACGACGTAAAAAACCCAAACAAACGACCTTGAAAAACAAATAGCACCGAACACTGGAAATGGTGACGTTGCACTTGAAGCCAGTTCGAAAAATGAGTTTCCTGTATCAACATATACCATATAATCCCCCCACATCACGGGCATTTTGCTTTATTGTTTCCTGCTTTTATTAATATAGCAAAATTACCTGCCAGACACTCAAGAAATATGTGCAATCAACAAGAAACGCAAAAATATCCAGCAAAGCACGGCAAAGCTAAGATACCTCTCCGAGCATTCGGTTCAAAACATTGTCCTTCACTTTCTCAGGCCCAGTCCGGTCTGTTGGTGGCATCGGGAATTCAATCTTTACAGTGTATAATGTTGTGTAAGCAATGAGAACCACACGATATGCAATGGGAACTGTCCACTCTCGACCCCTTTGTGACAACAGCATGTTAAACCTAACGTGTACTCGTGAAGAAATTCCGATGACGACTTGTCTGTGACTTCTGACTGAAGGATATTTGGTGTGCGAGACCAGTGACAACAAGTCCAGCCAGAATTCAAGTTTAATCTGTTTGTCCTTGGAATATCATACGACAGAGTAATCCGATATAGCTGGCGAACCGAGTTTATTTCAGAAGCACAAGAGTCCATTATTGCAACTAATAAACAGCCAAGACTACCCCATAGTACTGCTGCATATGTTGTCATTACATCATACGTACAAGTTGTCAACGTAGGCCTACTAGTTGGTAGACAAAGCAAGGTCTTGAACAATACACGTTATGAGAAGTCAAATCAAATTTATTTTAGTTGCAGTAAACGACAAAAGAACTCAACGCTGACTTTATAATTGATTTTAAACTTTAGTGATCAAAAATGTATGCCTTTGATTTCGGTCACTCTGCACACAGGGCCAACACTGCATGTGTAATAATATATGCTACAATTATTTTTATGAAAATATCTCCAATTTGCCTCTACTCTCAACATAAAACTGCAGAAACAGTTCATTTTTTTCGGCGTAATACAGGCATTATACCGCGGAAGCATAGTTATTAGTTTTTTCGGCGTAATACGGGCATAATATTGAAGAAGCATAGTTATTAGTTGTTTTGGCGTAATACAGGCATATGTTTCGATTCGTAACACGTGACCTGATTACGATATATAGGGATATATATCGAAAGGTTAGGTTCTATCATAAAATAAGAATTGGTTAACCAGGTTTAATGATTTAACGGAGTATTTTTCATGAAAAGGACTATTCGGCGTTAGGTTGATAACGAACGCCGACGGCGTAAGACTTAACTGATTGATTTAATTCGCCTTTAACATACGCAATGATATTACATTTATAAAATGACTTTACATTGGCCCAATCGGTATAAAACAGGGAAGACGCCATCTACAAAGGACCTCACGATCTCCGCAGTCACCAGAAAAATGTCCTTCACACCTTATGTCAAAGGACGAAACACTTAACGCTCAACGTACTAAGGCACGACCCGCAACCTCAATAAAGACCGACGCTAGAACTCTCTTTTCCCTCTTGATGTCATCGGCAAGGTTTTTTGCTTTTTTTGTTTCCTGCTTTCTTTATCATTTTCATTAATTATGTCATTATTCATGTGGTATTTTACATAGAAGCGATAGTGTATGAACCCTCCCACCCCGCCTCTGTCGTGCCCTTCTTTAAAGACGTACAATTAAGCAAATATTTATTTTCGTAAAAACTAATCTGATAAATGTGCAGTTTGTTGACTGATCGTATTCCTTCTGAAGCCTTACAATGTGTCGGCGGGGAAAATGTCAACAGCAAACAAAACCGTCGAAGGAAGCCAGGGGAGCCGTTGACATGGGTGGCACCATGAATTCTCGTCTCGCGCCTCACCTTACGCGGGATCTACAAAACTAACAAACATACAAGACTTACATTTTGTACGTTCTTCGATACAAATAGTCGAAATTTGTTGTCTTAAAACGGTGGAATAACTCAATATTTTCATTGCCGAAAACTTGTTAGAAAATCCAGATATATGGAAAAAGTTTTTTCCTATGTCGGCAGACGCTGTCAAACAGGATAGATATTTTGTTAAATTCCAAACATATGTTTTTAAAACGTTTTTTAAAAAATGCCATTCTGTCGGAACCCCCCTCCCATTTGTGATATTTATCTTGACACGAATTTTGCCCCTTTTGCAAACACGCTTATATTAGGAACTGTAGCTCAAATAGAACAGCTTGAATTGACATTTGTCTGCATCACTTGAGCCCTAACTCTTACATGTGTTAAGAATGATAGGAGAAATTTGCGAACAACTTCTCTTGATGTCTTTTCTAGCTGTTCTAGCATTGATTCACACACTTATTCAATCATCGTAGCATTTAATTATCCGTTTTTTAAGTATCCATTCATTTGCTTATTCGATCATTTATAATTAAATCCACTACATATACATTGATTTAGAAATACGTTAAAACTGCTAGTTTTGCCTCTGGTATTATAGGTGAACTATTGAAGAAGATTGCTTTAGTAATATTTTACTTACCCCAACATATATATATTTAAATAAAAATATACAATTTTTTAAATTGTAAGTTTATTGATTGATTGGTGGATCGACTGATGGGTTTTATGCACTTATTTTCACATCTGATTTGGAAATATTAAACAGGTTTGTTAACTTGTGACTATTTGTTTACTTTATATTGAAAATAACTTTCCCGGTTTTGTTTTATAAAAACATAACTAGGGCTGTATCGGGAATGATTGATATAATTTACGTATCAAAACCATAACTCGTAAACATAACCAAAATTTACGCATAATAATACAATCTTAGTCCGTACTATGGAAAAATGTAACATTTGATCTTTTGCGTCGAGGGAATGAATTCCGTCACAGTTTGACCTCACATCAAAGGAGTGAGTCAGAGCGAAGTTTTCTAACCCTTCCTTTAATGGAAATATGAAAGCAATTTGTCACACATTAACACAAATTCCGATGTTAAGTGCTTTGGTGTCAGTAAACAGAAATTTGTGCCGAAAAGTTTTAACTACTGTATCTAGAAATGGTAACATTCCCTGCATTAATTAGTTGAAATAAATTACCACGATTGTGTTAGAAACTACAGCCTTATGAGGAATCCTTGTACGAAAATAACTAAGTAAATATATGGCAGTATTTAAGACAATACAAGTTACTTATCTGTTTTAATTGTGTTTTATCCGGGTTCAGGATGTTGTTGTTAGTGTTACTGGGATGTGTTGGTAAGTTGCACAAAATCTGGGGATATTTACGTTGTAGCCTATGCTGTGAGGCCCTAACAGTGGTCAATTTGGTTTGATGATGATTCTCCTTTAACGGTGATGTTCGTCAGTTCTAATTCCTCTTTGGCTGCGATCGACAAGATCTGTATGTAGAAGAGTTGATAGATACTTGCGTTAGTCAATGTGTTTGCGTCCAGTCTTATATAAGATAATAATTGCAATAGTGACACTAAAAAAATAAAAATAGCCAATAAAATTAATAATAAGATAAACACTAACCTTTATGGATAGTAACCTTTTCTTATTGTTTTAGGTTTTGGCTAAATATGGCAATAAAATCAGGGCTTAAGATGAGAATAATGTGATGTATATATTTTTATTTATTAACATTCGCATGAAAAATCGGCAAATTTAGTACGAAATCAAAAAGTAAACAAATAAAGATATAAAAAAAACCCTCCTGAAAATACCATTATTGACTTTCACTCGTACGAGATCTTCATTTATCTTGAGTAATTACAGTTAATCAGCCTAAAACACATGCAGCTTATGCATGGCATGCAAATACATTTAGCGAAACCGGTTGATAGCATCATAGCAACATGCGAATGAGTTCTATTCTTGTAGGGGGCCTCATACTTTTAGCGTTATCCCAATTTAAAGAAGATAATCAGTTTATCAAACTATAATGGAACTGTGATTTTGTTTTGCACGCTTCCTCGAATACCAAATATAGGGTATTTTATTTTATGGTGATATTTTCATGCCACATCATTTGTGTCTATATCAATTAATATGTAAACCCGAACTGACTTTATTTTTTTATTTTTTTCCCCAGTAAAGTCTTGCCAAAGGCAGTATTTAAAACCCTCTTTACTTAGTACTGGAGGAAGATAAAACACTTTGTATTTTGTGGCTGTTTCACAGTGTACCTATTTATTATTTAAGTATTTTGTCGTTTTATAAGTGAACAACTCTTAAGTGCGACGTTGATCCGCAATCGATCAACCAATTCAAAGGTGTAGTTCACAATAAGTCAAGTGTTTACCCAGCCGATTTAACATGCGAAAACCTCGAGATAAACAGAAAGAGTGACTAAAATGGTCATTCTAGGTTGTGTGTTTACATTTATTTACAATTTTACAAAGCAAAATGGAATTTTAATTTAACACGGACGCGATATTTCTTTAAATGTTTCCTAAAACACCTCAAGAGCTGTGTTGGATGATGTGTTTGTTTTTTCGCTTTAATTAGGATTTGTTGTGTCTCAGACAACCCAAAGTCCGGTTGACTGCTTTGACAAAGAGGATGGGTTCGCTTTCTGGGGTTGCAAAGCATTCCATCGGTGTGTGCGTGGGGTAGCTGAATATGTGGAGTGCGGCGCTGGAGAGGTGTTTGACGAGGCGATAGGAGACTGTAACAGGTGGGAATGCTCATGTACGCTTTCTGCATGCATACTTATAGTCCATGTTACATACTGGAAGTATATATTTCAAAGATGAAGAGAAAAAATTAGTTTACCATATTTATATCATTTATTCAAAATATAAATTCAGTGTCAGTATAAACGAGCGGATGACTTATATGCCTGATAGCGCTGATACATATAGCACAATAAAACTTACATACAGCCAGTTTTAATCGAATCAATCGAATTTAACATAGGACAGATTGGAAATTTCGAATGAGACGTCCATTTTCAAATTTAATACAGGACAGATGGGGAATATTGAATGAGACATCCCTTTTCAATCAAAGTTTATGCAGGATAGATTGAAATATTGAAGAAGACTTTCTTTTTCAATCGAGTTTAATACAGGATTGATTGGGAATATTGAATGAGACATCCTTTTTCAATCGAAGTTTATGCAGGATAGGTTGAAATATTGAAGGAGACTTTCGTTTTCGATCGATTTTAATACAGGATTGATGGGGAATATTGAATGAGACATGCCTTTTTCATCGAATTTAATACAGGATAGATGGAAAGTTTTGACGGAGACATTGTTTTTTCAATCAAATGTAATACAGGATAGATTGAAAAGATTGAATGAGACATCCTGTTTCTGTAAAAAAAATAGTAATATGAAGCTCCCTATCTTTGATATCTGTCAAATACTATGCTATTACAGCCAGAATTAAGAAAAAGTTCAACGTATAGACAAAAGTAACGAGCAATTATTCGACTTTGCAATAACATAGCAAGATTTGTGTCCAATAATGAATCGTTGGTTAACCTTAATAAATACCAGATCAAGTGAGTATCGTTTGCTTTGTATCAACAACCTATAACTGAATTATTTTAATTGAATTGTTGAGCTTTGAAATTATCTGGTTTCTAACACATATTATGTTATAACACTCCACTAATTATGTCTTAATTTCAATTTTACAGATACTGTGATACGTTATTGTTATTTTTGCCAACAATGTAGTCTAGTGCAGTATCTGTTGTTGTTGTTTTTTACTTCTCTGTTAAAATCAACATAAAACTAAATTATTTGAATTGATTTTTTTTTATTTTGAATGATCTGATTTCAAACACATATTGTGTTATAAAACTCCACTAATTATGTCTTAATTTCGATGTTACAGATACTGTGACACGTTTTAATCTCCAAAGCTGTAGTAAAGTGCAGTGTCCGTTGTTGTTGCATTATTTGTTAACTTTATAACTGCATCGAGTGCTCCGACTTATAGCCGACCGTTTATCACAGTTCGTGTGTCAACAAGCCTCAGTTTGATTTGTCTTCTGCTAACAATTTTATTATATTTTACAGCGTTCAAAGCGTTCGTACACCTTGTGGTATGGACTTACGTGATCGATGTAGTGACGTAACCGGAGCGTATTCCCGAGGAGTCGCCATTAGGGACTACGAGGAATCTGTGGATCTCTTCAATGGCCGACGAAATCTGAGATGTACATACTTTTACATCTGTTATTTGGGCCGCCATTTCGGAACCCAGAAATGTTCAGGAGGTAAAAAAAATTTGAAAGTTTTGAAAAAGTCAAACCATAGGACAAAAGTTATGTAGACCTGATTAACGTTGTTACAAATGTACATGTGAGATGTGGTGTGTCGTGCATGGAAGGTGAAATCACGAATGGATGCGAGATTTGCGTGATAAACTATCTCACTCAGTCACCTATCAGCCACTTGTTTTATAATGAAGTTCAGGAGATTTCGCTTTTAAACGAATCAACTATACTCGAGATACTTTCATTTTTCGGCATCTCGTTCATGTATGGCGAAACCACGAATGGATACGAGATTTGCATGATAAACTATATAAACCTAGTCACCTGTCCGTCAAATCCTACACGTTGAAGTTCGCGAAATGTACGAGATATTTGTTTACATAAACATTCCTCTTTAAGATTTGTCGACTAAGTAAGAGTGGAAACAGTACAAAATGCCCTATGAACTTTGAAATATTCGCTAAACCTCGGCATTAAGAATTTTTCTAACAGCCCCAATATTGGGTGGCACTGTCACTTAAAACATTTGTTATCAAAGTCAGCCTTTTTGGAACACAAACTTCTCCGGGAATTTGAACTTGCTTCGGTGTGTGAAGGGACAATTTTCAGGATGTATTGCATTGATTCACCTTTAACGCCATACTTTCGGGTATTTCACGTATATACCGGCGGTGGTCTTATACGGTAAATATATAGCTACATTTTTGTAAACGCAGCCATAAAATTTGAAGTTCTGGAAAATGCAGGTCTCTGGAAAATAATGTTCTATTTGGTAAAGGAGGGCAGTTGGAGCGAGCTTCCTGTTGTCCTGGTGCTCTCATAGCTGCAGGACAACAGGAAGCCGATCTGTTTTTGGTCTCTTTGTATGTCGTCTTTTGCATGATTGTCTTGTCTTTGTTGTGTGTGTTGGTCGCGCCTTGTCTTTGTTTGTTGCCAATGGTGTCGAGTCTAATTTCCTTCACCCATTGGGCTGGAACGTCGTTATATGATTAAAATAACCTTAAATAAACGGCGTCAAACAACAATCAAACTCGTTTGCAAACACTTGGAACACGCTAGCTTTAGCGAGAGAACTGAGCTATTGCATGGGTTTTATTCATCGGTTATCTAACATCGGCCATTTTATTTCTATTTCTCAAGGAAATGTGTTTGACGAGACGCAGCAGTTTTGTGTGGATCCCAGTTCGTTGAGAGGAGAATGTGGGTTACAAAACAATAACTCCCCGCAACGGCCACAACGTCCGCAAAGGCGAGGTTAAGTAACTGGTTCTTCTGGTCCTACACGAATGATTTTGGTCCTTGACACGGCGGGTCCTATACCATTGCTCTTTCAAAGAATGAAGTCCTTGATGGATCGTTTTAAGACGTAATAAGCCTGAAGTTTGTTCTATTTTCAATAAAACCTGTTTTCTCGGTAGATTGGAGATCAGTTAAATCGACGGTCTTTTATATAGCGTAGTACAACAATGAGTTTTGAATTTGATTTTATGTAAAATTTATTTTCACGCGGCGTATTACAACACAAATTATATTATTAAATAAAAAACGTGTTAAATTTATACAATGACATACTTTATTGCAATTAAAACTAACTTGTGCCTTCCTGGCGAGGTGAAAACCAATATCAATGTTTCTTCTTTTGGCCTATTTTTCTTTGACTTTGTCGATTTGTTTAGCTATTCCTAATAGACTGTCTTTAGAAGCAACACAATGATTTTGCAGATCTTACAGGAAAGTATTTATTTACAACCACCTTTCTTTAGTAGTTTATCTTTTATTTTTTCAAACTATGTTATTTAAACTTTATCTTCCTTTTTACACACCAAAATTCACACCAAAAGTTAAATCTGTAAAAAAATTAGGATCGTTTAATCGTAGCTATTACGTAAATTCAAGCTAATTTTCCTCCCGGTTACTCAAGTATAGACCGCCTTTACATATGTACCTTCGTATTTGGTAGTTGTGTAGTTTATATATATATATATTGTATATAAAGATTCAATTATATGAATAAATTAATCATATTGAATTATTGTTGTCGGCATGCACGCTATTGTTTGTTTTATTTATTTTGTTTTTGGGGGGATGGTTTCAGAACAAAATGAGAACTTAGAGACTGCAGAAATATTAACTTCAAGTCTACAGTGATTGATTGATTGATCGATAGATCGATTGATTGATTGATTGATTGATTGATTGGTTGATTGATTGATTGATTGATTGATGTTTTACGCCGTGCTTAAGGGTACTTCACTTCTATGACTGCAGAAATATTAACTTCAAGTCTACATTGATTGATTGATCGATAGATCGATTGATTTATTGATTGATTTATTGATTGATTGATTGATTGATTGATTGATTGATTGGTTGATTGGTTGATTGATTGATTGATTGGTTGATTGATTGATTGATTGATTGATTGATTGGTTGATTGATTGGTTGATTGATTGTTTGATTGGTTGATTGATTGATCAACCGATCGATCGATCGATCGGCTGGCTGGCTTGTTTTTTTTATTGATTGATTGATTGGTCGATTGATTGATTGATTGATCGATTTATTGATTGGTTGATTGATTGATTGATTCATACATTGATTCATTGATTCATTGATTGATCGGTCGATCGGTCGCTTAATTTGTTGATTGATTTAACAATACATTGGTCGGTTGGCTAGTACGTTCGTTCCTTACACGAACATTTATTTATTATCATGCGATCCTTACAATTCTTAAAGGAGGGGGAAACATATCTGGCTTAATTTCTGGTTCTGAGCATGTATGTTGTTGTTCATTTTATATTGCTTATGTTGAACCTTGTTAGCCAAACATATGGATGTCCGCTAATTATTCAACTGAACTGTAGACAGATACAAGTAAACAGTTTTTGAACACGAGTTTCATCAGATCAATGGGCGCCGCCCTCAAGTTTGACCAAACTATACACTTCTGCTGCGAATGCTATATACACCATTATGTAACACCCTACACGTAGCTAGAAGTACCAAAATACTTTTAAAAAAATATAATTCTTTCTTTGAAATACGTTATTCTTCTCTTTTCGTGGAGGACAGGTTCGTAACAATTATTCACGTCTTATTATATTGGGGGATTATGGCATGGTAAAAAATGTTTCAAGGGAGAAAATTAATTCTCTTCAGTATCACACACATTCAAAACATGGATGTAATTAGTTACCGATATATTTAACCATACTTCATGCAGTTACATTGTCTTGACGTTTTGAAACTATTCCAAATGTGATATTTATTGCATCAGGGTCTGTTCTTTCTATTTTTCCCTTTTCCCCTCTTTTAAAACGGATGTCTGGTTAAGATTAACCCATGTGTCACTTGAAAGAATACCATGCAACATACTAAAATATGTGGTTGAATTAGCATTTGTTCGTGTTTTTCTTATATCTGTTACGGGTGACAAACATATACCTCCTAAATACCATTGCTAATCGCTATGTTGGGCGTGGCCGCCCCTACGCATGACGTAACATGACTTACACTCTTGCGCCATCCTACTGTCGGACAAGTAGGCTAGGCTGTATGACCTCGGCAGCTGACTAGGTCTTGTGACGCAGTGTGAACAGAGGGCTCGCCCCGAGAAAGCGATTTAATTTGTCAATAGTGGTAGAGCTCTCCTGTTTACTGTTTAAAGTGCAAAGACATGGTGGCCGGGGAGATCTTTGCGAAAATTAAATGAAAAGACAGAACACATGAAGTAATGCCGTTTTCACGTTGTACATTTTATTGCAGCCCAGACCTTCATTTTAATTCATAGCTCCAGAAATACTTGTAATCCGTTTCCTATAAATTATGAAGGGGCAATTTAGACCTTGGGCATTCAGATAGGCTCAAGTTACGCCTCAATCAAACTTCTCCCACCATATATGTAAAAAAAAAAAAAAGGGTCTTAATATCTTCAGTCGCTGACCTGCAAGTACTGTAAGACCATCGTCAATATTTTCAAAGTTAAAGGGGGAAAAGTCGGGCTAGATCGCGTGTATACAGTAGTTTCGGGAGATGGTTTATTGGTGTATGGAGTGCTTTAATTATCTTTTTCAATTTATATTCAAGTGTGTGCATGTGCACTTTCCATGTCAGATTAGAGACAACTCCGTATAATTTACCATTGTTTGATAATTATTCATGATAATCGAACCTTAAACAGCAAATAGTTGACCATCTTTTATTGTGATTCAATTTTGATGAATATCTACTGAAGACTAGTTATTTATAGAAATACAGACAATATAGCATGAAAAGTCCACCAAACAATTTAAAATGTTCAAAACTGCTATCCACAGTATATTTATTCAGGCTTTTGTTTTACTTTTTCTCGCTCTCTCTCGATTTTTAAGCAAAGTGAAAGGCACATGAACTGTGTGATTCGTATACAGTTATATTAATTTGATTTCGTTCTTTGATTCACCAATCACAAGATTGATTTTGATTGATTTGTGTTTAACGCCATGCTTAAATATATATTCACTTATATGACGGAGATGTATTCCAAAGAGTAATCGCCACACTAGTACAATCACACAATATACTTTACTCTGTTTCACAGAGCGAGGCTTAGCTTACGCAAAACCTAATTATACCATGACGACCAGTGTTGAAGACGTAGTGTTGACATGACAGTCACGTTCAACGTATTAGCTAAGATCGCTTTGTGAAACGAGCCCCAGAAATCTTCCTCCACTGCTAAATAAAGTCAAAATGACAACGTTCAGAGACCGACTCCACATAACAATTTACAGTCAAACTGAAAATGTTTTTTATTTGAAAATGAAGAATTTGAGGATTGTAACCTTGAATCTGCAATGTCACACAGAAACGCAAAACGATATTGAAAGAATTAAGATAAACATGTAAAAGTCAGAAATCGGTGAATGGGATCGATCACGCTGTCCTTGGACAGAAGGCCGGCATTCCTAAATGACTTAACTTCTCATTTAATATTTAAAGGCCCTCCCGCTAACCGTCACCATTAAGTACAGTTAGTGGATATATAGAAAGAATAATTTATTTGTTTGCTTTGTTATACATACATTACCCGATACAAGCTAATATTTAATATCGTTCTTTGGCCCTTGATATACGATCTCTAGGGGACTATCGATCTGTGTTACTTCGTAGGCGTCGGGAATAACAGTAAATAGATATATAAACTGGCGACAACCTTACAGCTGTATAGGGTATGGGATTTGATAATGAGGATTAGTGGCCTACATCTCAGTATTAACGTAAATGCAATGAAGTTAATTAGACAAAAAGATACTTTGAAGATGTTTGTGTTGTGAAAGATTTTTGTGTGATTTAGAAACAGATCTTTCGTCATTTTGGGATAACACTCTCTAAGTTTGAACAGATTCTAGTTCAGAAAATGTTGTATTAGGCGTCAAACTGCATGATTGTGTTTGTAACTTACAAAGCTTTGTGTAGATTTTCACACTAACCTATTCTCTGTTTGTGGTGTTGTTGAAATAAGGATTTCACTGTGTTAGCCAGTCTCCCATTGGAGGGGCTTCGCTCTCTAAGTCCCGACGCCTTGGTTTAATAACCAGTAAATCCGCATGACTTTCTGTCTAAGGCCAACATTTCGGAAATGAGGCTCTTCCTTTCTCGGTTGTATCCAGACAGATTAATCCGATTCGTGGAGATTTCCACATCGCTTTTACAGCTCTGCTCGATGGAAACGAGATTATACGAGATAAAAATATGACCTAGGCACAAAACACGGAAATCATTATAAATACGTCTAACCGGTTGACATTTGAAATGTAAATGAAAATCGGAGAACCTTTCAAATATTATTGCTAACTAATAATTTCACCTGTGTCTGAATTTTTTGTTGAAGGTGTTTACATTTTGTGAGGTTTGAAATAGTACGTTCCAATTGTAAATAATACTTTCCAAAAAGACAAACCACATCGATAACTGATGCATTTAGTAAAAAAGATAAGTAAAATGTTCTACACTTTTCTCAATGTAAGAAAGAAACGATATGTTTATTTCTTTAATATTTTTAATTTGGACATCATCGATATAATTCTGCAAATTCACAAATGCATATAATTTGTCAAATAATAACAGCAATAGTAGACTCGGTAGAGTGTTGGGCCTGTAACCCAAAGGTCGATTCGAATCCTGGTGGAGACAAGCAAATTGTTCTCTCTTCATTTGTTAAAAAATATATAATCATAGAACTTATTCATTAAATAATTACAAATAAAGCGCGTAGTCTGCAATATATTACTAATACTTAGTATTCTATTGAATATTGTCAAACTTACATCATACTCCTATAAACAAATATTATATTAAGTTATAGACCGTTTTCAAGGAAATATTATAACTTACAGGGGATCCTACCAAATTAAACAAATGAAGACAAATGGTGCCAAATATCATCAGCAGTAGGTTTGATTTACTGATTGATTGTTTTTTTACGCCGTGTTTAAGGGTATTTCAATTTTATGACGGCGGTGTTTTCCAACAATAATTGACACCAGCACAACCAAGCTGTAAAGCGTTTACATAATGTTAGAAAGTTTCTCCAGTGATAAGTAAAGTCAGAATTGGGTTTGAAACATGACAGAAACATATAGCTTGGCCATAAGTCATGTTTTTGTTAGACGATTGTCTTTTAATGCAATATGGCGGTCAGTATTTCTCTGTCCTGTGATAAGTCCTGTTCATTCCAGGAAATATATACTGAGATAAAGTCGTCAGTGTACAGGAAATAGAATCACCACGTGTTCAAATCACACGGAAATTCAAATCATTTAAATACGGAAATGGACTTTTAGCATCATGATGAAGAAACGGAACGGACTTTAGCTCTGTTTTAATTCCCAGAGATTCTGCTTGTATTGACACATTTCTGGACACGCTTTAATCAAGGCCTGACAAGAGGCTATAGCGGAACTTTGGGGACATCTCGCCTAATTCTCACAGGCCTTGTCCACAGCGAGGAGTTTTAACACTATAGTATACAGATCGCACTTTTCGGACAGTATAGACCCCTAGACCAGCCTCAACGGGAAAATGTTAGGCTACTCGTGACACCCCTATATAGTGCTATTTTTGTTTTAATGTTTAGTTATTAGCGCAATACTAATGTACTGTTGCTCAAATGTCAATGGTGCCCTGTGGTGCGGGACTTGTCCGTCATGTAAGACCACATGTGGAATTTTAGTTCTGGGTAAAATGGTAATACAAACCCTACTGGCACTTACCCGGACCCTAACACTTAAACTAAACATTAACGTCACCATAACCTCAGAACTGACACTAAAAATGACCCTGCGGCTAAGGCCAGTATTATTTAAGTATATTTATTCTGTCGGCTTTGGAGGAACATTAAAGCGTTTGTATAAATAAACACTTCAGCTTATGGTTGTGTTGTCGTTAACTCTTTTGAAATACATTGTCGTCACATGAGTGAAAAACATCTATAAAACCAATCTCTAAAAATGGCGTTATATTTTACTCACACAAAGGACTTGCCGTTGAGCGAGCGTTTATGCCCTTCAAAGTACTACATAAACATGTCGGCAACGCAGACATAAATTATCAAGTTTTTTTGTTTTTTTTTTATTAATTAATTTATTTAATTTTTACTTCTTAAGGGAACTTTTTTGCCATGTTTAATATAGCAGCCATCGTGGTCTGAAGCTCCAAAAAACAATAAATAAATTAACTTAATAAAATCCAGAATACGTTCGTATTGAAAACTCATCATATGACATTACATTATACTGTAATGCATGATCGCCTATATCATCCAGGGAAACAGAAAAGTAGCTGTTTGTTGCTAAGTATACTATAGAAATCCGGATGATTAGATTTATTGTCTTTTGCTATATCGCATTATACCGTTAAACGGGGCCTATTGTGAAATTTATACACCGTCTTTCGATCATGGGGAGGCCATTGTCAGGGAGATATCTTTGCTCCCGGTTTTGGCCTAAATACCGACAAGGCCGTGGATTAGTGGTTAGCTAATGTGCTTTCTGAGACTTCGATGTACCGACCACAGGATCGAGTCCGTCTGTCGACCCTCAGGTATATGAGTGAGTAACAAGATGTGGCTCCGGCAATCGCGGGGGTGTTTTTTACGGGGTTTTCTCCCGGTTTTCCACGGTAATACGGCAAGGAGCAGTGTGAAGTGGACAATCCATCGTCATATAAGTTAAATACCCTTGAGTACGACGTTAAACCCCAATCAAACAAACACATATACCGACAATGCAAGCTTGTCAAATAAGTGAAATTCCCTTGAGCATGGCGTTAAACACCGATCAAACAATTCTATACATATACATACATGCGCACGTATATCAATACAAATATTTGGGCGACGTAAACCACAGACCAGCAAAAAAAAGAAGTGCAAAACAAGATGGCCCGTGTGTGTCTTAGAGTCAATGTCTCGATGTAGGAAGTAGAATTGATTATATTTTAGAATGGGGGTGTTTTGTTACTAGGTTTGTTCCTCCATTTTCCACCACAAGTCCATGTCGTCATGTGCGTGAAATACACTTTAACACACTTACCAAAAAAACTTGATACAATATACAGGCCCAAATTGCTCGAACTAAAAGTTTTTGGGTTTTTTTTCACAAGTCATTAGGTTGTGGTGAATTATTCGAAACATCCAGTATTTTTTTTTTTACAATTCTTCTGTAATGGGGTTGGTGCTTGTAAATTCTTGACATTTTCCATTCAAGTATTTGGACAGCATACAAAAGTTGAAACATCCATTCTGTTGTTTTTTTAAAGCTTTAAGACAATATGGGTATTATTGTGTGTTTTAAAACTAGGTTAAGAGTAAATGGTATACAAAATAAATCAAGATAAAAATTTGAAGTATTTTTATGATCGTAGTCACGTATTGCTTTCCCGCCCATTATGTAGAGGGAAGTGATACCGAAATGAGAAGTGTATCAGGGCTGCAGACAGTTTTCCGCCTTACCCTTTAACAGAGCAAAACCAGCGGTGCCAATACTAAGCCACACATATCTCAACGTAAACTTAAACTAATATGTCTCCTTGGCTTAAGTTATATAACAGGTTTGTGCTTCTATGTGTCCAGTCATATATAGCAAAACAGTGTTAAAAGAACACATTATTATTCCGTATGTAATGAGTCACATGGCTATTTTGCCGGGCTGATATATAACGATATTGCCTGGTAAAAAGAACCATATTCATGTCTTTCACTGGCTGCTCAGGGTCTGTACCAGGCAATATGATTGTACTTATACTTTTTTCTGGTTTGATAGGTAAGACATTTTACTATTTGATATTAAGTTTTTTTTTGTTTCGGTTGCTTTCATTTGAACATCACTACACTATCCGTTGCGCAAACTCCCGAGATACCAAAAACGTGACCAAACATATATAAAAGATTTGGCACAAGATTGGCGTGCGATAATTAAATAGAACATTTGTGTTATTCTAAAATGAAACAGAGAAAGCTATGGGAATCAATGAAATACATTAAATTTCTGTGGAACTAGACAAAGGCTTAATTGTTAAGCAATTAGTTAGGTAAACTTATGACTACTGTTGAAAAGATACACATTGATGCATGTTGATTCTATCTTTCGGTTCATTTTGAACTCCAGTTCAAGAATTATCGCATCACCGTCGTATAGATTGGACATTGTAATATGGTTTCAGTTTTAATGAAGCCTGTAAAACCAATGATGTAGTAAGATATAACAATCATTGTCTGTTTATAAAATATTCTTTAATAATTTTTTTTTTAAATTATCGCATCACCATGCATCATTGTGTGTGTTTGATTGGAGCCATAAGTCTATACTCTACTTCGAGAAACTCATCAACGTTACTCTATTTTAACATGTTTTGATTTTGATAATTATTTATTGCACAATACTTATAGTTCTTAACGTTATTTTATTCATATGAATTTACAATATTTCATGGAGCATTACATAAAATTCTCTGAATTAATTGTTATAAAATGCCAAATGGGATATTTTGTCAGTTGATGTGTTATCCTTTTTGAATAAGTATACATTAATTGGTGATTAACATCAAACATGGCTAATGTAAGTTCTGCTTTTATTTATATTATCACTGAATCAACCGCCAAATAACTCGCGCCCTGATACTCGTGTGGACCTGAATTTGTTTACGAACGTTGCACTATGTAGCCCGCGCACAAGTACACGAAATAAACAAAAATCCCGAGCTTTTACGTGGATCTAACGAAGTTTCCTACCAATTAACGACACCCATATGTTTGTGATGTTGTTGTATTACGTCCTGTGGTTGTCCTGTATTTGTCCCGTCTTGTCTGTTTGTTGCCATTAGCGAGGGTGGTTTCCTTCATCCATTAATATTGGACCGGCACGCCGTTATATGAGTGAAATAATCGTAAGTATGACGTTAAACCCCAATCAAGCCAAACGAATTGGGATATATAAAGATAATGTTATTCACTATTTCATTGTTGTAGGCACAAGTCTAGCTGGTGCCTTAGTTAACCCTGTCAACTGTACTGGCATGCCAGCCGGTACCGCTTTCTTCGGCTGTAAGGCAGGTCACGTGTGTCGAGGGACAGAAGCAGAGTTCGTGGAGTGTGGGCAGGATGAAGCATTTAATGAACAGAGTGGACAATGTACTAAGTTAGTATTCAAACAAAAACATTTGTTTTAAATAAAAATGTGTATATTATTGTTCTAGTATGCTACCATCACTTTTGGATTCTGTGTTGGCTATTTACCTATACACGGGTTTACAGTTTGTCATATATGGTGTTATTTGCGTACCAAACGGAAGTAGACGGGGCTTATTCTCGGAACTGTAAAACAGTGTATTGTCTACACCGGTTTACAGTTTGCCATATATGGTGTTATTTGCGTTCCAAACGGAAGTAGGCGGGGCTTATTCTCGGAACTGTAAACCCGTGTATACAAGTTCTATCATTTATATAAATAAAATCAATATCTGTGCAATCGCTTTATATATAGCCTATCGTGATTGTTCGTCGAGCGTTTGGATGTACATACTGTTCTTCTAGTTTTCAATCGGTACTTTTGGATTTCGTGTTTTAAACGCTCTGTTTGTTTGAAGAGTAGCAATGTTGTCTTTACTTAGCACTGGTGGAAGATTAATTGTCCAACACTGTGGAAACATTTCACATCTTGGTTGTGGCAGGGTCCATTATTGTAAGAATACACTGCCGCCATATAAGTCAAATACCATTAAGCACGGCGTAAAACAACAATCAATCAATCAATCGCTTTTTTAAAAAAGGGTTCGATTTTGTCCAATTGTCCAATGTTTTAGAATGAGACAATGTTTTAGAATTTTTTGCAGCGATTTAACACGTATTTAATGTTTAAAACATGAAACCTTTATTTCTACTCTAACACATCACATATTTATTTTGTTTTCCTAAACGCCAATTTCTATCCTTTATGTTATACGGATTGAACAGATGTTTTGGAATATTACGCACAGGCCGATTTACTTATTTCCTTTTTGTTTCGTATTTTCTCCTGTCGAGACTTTGAATATATGTTGTTTTAAAAGTTTACATACTCGATTTTATAATATATTTATGTTGGCTTTTTTATGTTCATGTATTTTTCCACTTTATTGTCCACCACTACTATAGTAGGAGGGGGGGGGGCACTTAGAAATGCTACTCGGCGTCCGTCCGTCCGTCCGTCCGTCCGTCACAAATGTTTGTGAACACGCTAGCTTGAAAACAAATTCACCGATTAACTTCAAACTTGG
>JAQQZZ010074546.1:0-20820 GCA_030265115.1 Mopalia vespertina
AAAACCAACCAATCTTGAGAGTGAGTCACAGAGATATCAACTCATCTTGAGAGTGAGTCACAGTGATGCCAACTAATGTTGAGAGTGAGTCACAGAGATACCAACTAATCCTGAGAGTGAGTCACAGTGATGCCATCTTATCCTGATAGTGAGTCACAGTGATACCAACTAATGTTGAGACTGAGTCACAGTGATGACAGCTAATCTTGAAGGTGAGTCACAGTGATACCAACTAATCATGAGAGTGAGTCGCATTGATACCAACTAATCCTGAGTGTGAGATAGTGATACCAACTAATCACAAGGGTAATTTACAGCGATACCTTGTAATGATTAGGGTGATTTACAGAGATACTAACAAATGTTGAAGGTGTCACATCGATAACGACTAATCCTGAGAGTGAATCACAAGGATACCAAGTAATCCTGAGAGTGAATCACAAGGATACCAACTAAACTTGAGGGTGATTCGCATCGATAACGATTGATCCCGAGAGTAAGTCACAGTGATACCAAGTAATTCTGAGAGTGAGTCACAGTGATACCAACTAATCCTGAAGGTGATTTACAGTGATACCAAATAATCCTGAGTGTGACATATTGATACCAACTAATCACAAGGGTGATTTACAGTGATGACAAGTAATTATGAGGGTGATTTACAGAGATACTAACTAATCATAAGGGAGATATAGTGATACCAACTAATCACAAGGGTGATTTACAGCGATACCTTGTAATCATACAGGTGATTTACAGAGATACTTACTAATATTGAAGGTGTCACGTCGATAACGACAAATCCTGAGAGTGAATCATAATGATACCAAGTAATTCTGAGAGTAAGTCACAGAGATGCCAACTAATCCCGAGGGTGAGTCACATCGATAACGGCTAATCCTAACAGTGAGTTACAGTGTTACCAACTAATCCAGAGAGTGAGTCACAGTGATTCCAACTTATCCTGAGATTAAACCCATTGATACCAACTAATCCTGAGAGTGAGTCACAGTGATGCCAACTATTCCTGAGAGTGAGTCACAGTGATACCAACTAATGTTGAGAGTGAGTCACAGAGATGCCAACTAATCCTGAGAGTGAGTCACAATGATACCAACTAATGTTGAGAGTGAGTCAGTGATGCCAACTAATCCTGAGAGTGAGTCACAGAGATACCAACTAATCTTGAGAGTGAGTGACAGTAATACCAACCAATCTTGAGAGTGAGTCACAGTGATACCAACTAATGTTGAGAGTGAGTCACAGAGATACCAACTAATCTTGAGAGTGAGCCACAGTTATACCAAGTAATCCTGAGAGTGGGTCACAGTGATACCAACTAATCAAGAGGGTAAATCACAGTGATACAACTTAATCCTGAAGTTGAGTCGCATCGATAACAGTGATACCAACTAATCCCGAGAGTGAGTCACATAGATACCAACTAATCCCGAGAGTGAGCCACAGTGATACCAACTAATTCTGAGAGTGAGTCACAGTGATGTCAACTAATCGTGAGAGTGAGTCATAGTGATACCAACTAATCTTGAGATTGAGTCACAGTGATACTGACTTATCGTAAAGTAAATCATGAAGTCCAAATGAATCGAAGGAGATTTTAAATTGAATTTTAATTAACAATAAGTACATCAAACGTCATCCAAACCAAATTACAGGTAAATGGATTTTGCCGTCAATTCCCGTAGAAAAATTTCTATTATGTGTGCGGAATAAGCATACCAATAATTAACAAAACCCTGTGGCTGATTATAAAGTGTTTCAATTCAGATATAGTTCTAAACAGCTAGTTTTCCAAGGAGACAATGCCATGCAACCTACTTGCAATTGATTGTATGTATCATATCCATACTTTTCTTTAAGATATTTTTAACGTTTTCTGTCAATTTTTTAGCTTTAAGGTAAATTTAATAAGATAATTGTTTGTTTGTGTGAGTGGATTTCAATGCCGTACTTATAATTATTTCACTCACATTACAGCGTGCCAGCTACGTGACCACTAAGACCAACACGATCGTGAATTGATTTGAGGTCTCTTAAAGCAGAAACTGTCAATTATACCTGAGACAAAAAGGATTGAGATTAAAAACGCACTTACCGATCTCGTCTCAATGGCATTTAAAAGTTATGCACAAATTCCCACCACAGACTGTTTTTTTGTTAATACAGTAATACTCTCTTTGCCTGGGTACCCAACTGCCATGTTACAATTTCACAATTTCACATGGTTGTTTTAATTAACTGATCACATATCTCTTTGTCGAAGCCATTACCACCCACGACCGAAACAACAACATCACATGACAAGCCTTTATTATGTCACTAAGGTACACTGCTTAAGCTCACCCAATCTAATTAAAATCAGATCTCAAAACGGTACATCTCCCGGTATATTGTTTGTGGCAACCCTAACGCAATTACCTCACCTTAAATGTCAATTGGTTTCTAAAATTGACCAATCACAGAACCGCCGACGAACCGAAGTTTACCGACTGTGTATTTTAAAATGACGAACGGATACGCGCACAATCAACAAACATTATTCAATTAATAAACTGTGAGTGTAGTTGCGACTTCAGCTTGTTTTGGTTGAATTTGGTGTTTACCATATTCCCTTGTTATCTGTGTTTTTATTGGACAACTGAAACTGTGACCTTTCGTGAACCCATGTAAGCTTGACCTAATTGAACAGTATAAGTGAGGTGTTTGCTTTTGATCTCAGTATGGTGACAAAAAAAACCTGGGGAGAGTTTTTGAGATCTGATTTTAATTAGATTGGAGCTCACCAAGCTCAAAACATCGTCGGCTGATATGAGAGGTGTCAGTCACAATATTAACAGACGAATATAATGTACTGCCAAGATATCAGTAATTGATAGCCATGATTGTCCATGAGGGCGGTTGAGACCCCCCTCCCCTCCTAAAACATATGGAATTTGTAGACTTCATTTTGTTTGCTTATTTGAAATTCGCAATCTCAGAGGCTGATGTTTTATTTTCCCGGTTTATATAACGTTTCGTTTAATGTTGCAGTTTTTAATGTTAACAAGAAAAAAGCTCTGATATGACGCTTAGTCGATTTACCATTGAGCATGAGATGGTTCTTAGTCGGAGGATGTTTGGGACCAATGGCGTGGATTCCCACTTGTACCGATCCAACAAGCCTGCTGCTGAAAGGAAGGTTTGCCCTTGACAGATGCTTTGCGTAAAACTGGAAGTTGTCAATGCATCATATTGTTAGATAAAATGAACTTCATTTTATTAGGGTATAGGGTCTCGTGTAGACGCGTGAACTGGATTATTGAAAATGACATTAAATATAGATTGGATTACCATTCTTGGTTTTTCTGTCAAGCTGAATGTGAAGCCAAGGAGAGACGCAGTTCAATACGCCTTTGATCTGTTGACGATTAGCGATCACTCGGAGTTCGGTCGCACCATCTCCCAAATAGTCGACATTTCTCGTTTTTATCATTCATTAGTTCTTATAATATAAATCTGCTATTACTAATCATATCTAAAAAGGTGGAAACATCAGAATGGCGGGCCATGACCTGCAATCTTCAGAGCAACAGAGATAACACGTGCCTCATAACTGCATTTTAGTCAAAATTATTCCATTCGTTATACGGTTAGTAAAATGTATAATTTGTCTATATATGTCTATCACAATGGTGGTTTTCCTCGCCAAACGTACAAGGTTTGGTCCATCGAGAGGTCATTTGACTCGAGCTAACCATTATTCTTAGATTGAGTAGGTTGGTGTGGGTTATCTGGTCGGTATAGACCATTGGGGAAGCCGCTTGATACATAAACATCAATATCGAGATCAATCGGTGTCGTTGTGTGTGATTATAATTGGGTCATGTCTCAATCATGGGTCATCTGGGAAGATACAGTGAGCTTACACAAGTATCAGTGATAAATTAAAACTATGCCCCAATGGTCACATGATAGAGCCCAGCTCTATAAACATTGTGATCAGATAGTCCCATATAATGGTCTAATGAAAGACTGACGCCTCGGATTACCGTTGGGATAGCGGAACCGAAATACCTAGATGTTTCTAAACAAATATAACCTATTTGCTTGTTTCACGAAGTGTATATTCAACAGACACATATTTTTTATTTTATTTATTTAATATATCGCATCTGAACACAATGTATAAAATTTTCGCGCACTTTCTCGCGTTTTACAAAGAATACATGATAGCAAAAGCAATAGTGCACCTCAATACAATGGACTAGTCAGAATCACCTTTTGTTTAGGAAATCAGTTCCTGAATTAGACCAAAGGAGACTTGTCATAATTGTATTCTACATATTATGGAACAATAACAATAAACTGGATTATAGAAATGGCTTATACCTAGGCATTGGTGATACAAATCCGAGTATATAAAGGATGTTTGGTGACAACCCCAACACATTGTGAACAACTCATGTTGACTATATATATTTCGGTTTACTATTGAAGATTGTGGTGTTCTTTAATAACTCTTAGCTTAGATGTAAAGAAATATAAACGCTGATAACATTTTGTTAGCATGAAACGATGTTGTATTGAATAGGAGTCCATTATACAGCAGAGAGTTCTCTTGAAAGGGAGGTAACGTTTAACAACCTTATTACATTTAACGCTTTACACTTATAATCAACGTATAATGTATAATCACCATGAACTGTTCATCATTTCTGTGGAGTTGCCACCAAACGTAGCAGTGGAAATTCAAATAAAGCACGTGTAACTACCGGGTTAATTTATTAATTTATTTATTTATTTAATTATCCGATGTTAATTCCACAGGATTAAATCCCAATAACATATCATTGACCAGAAATATTGTGTGAGGAAAACCGGGAAGTAAATTAACCCAGAAAACCCACGACCATCCGCTGATTGCTAGCATACCAACGTCCAAATGGGGGAGAGAGGGATATGTGGGCCAGAAGCATTCACTCTCTAGAGTGACACTCTAGACCACTCTGTCACGGAGACCTACAATGTGCTA
The DNA here is from genome assembly GCA_030265115.1 of Mopalia vespertina. Taxonomy (NCBI): domain Eukaryota; kingdom Metazoa; phylum Mollusca; class Polyplacophora; order Chitonida; family Mopaliidae; genus Mopalia; species Mopalia vespertina. Next base: position 5,033 of record JAQQZZ010074546.1, read on the forward strand.
GTACTGCGAAAAGACTTGCACCTCAAATACAGCTATCTGTCGGGTATTACCGTCTCAAAGTGATATGCATTCACGGACGATGGACAGTTCTCGATGGTGTTCTGAATAATATAAGCGTTCAAGGTAAATATAAATTATCATCGGCCAAATACTTAGAACACATAATAAGTATAATATAAAAGTAGATTGTCATTGAGAACTGTCCTTCAGAACATTAAATTGTTTCAGTTTATTGATTTGCTTATTAAATTTACTCCATTTAAGGAAATGTGCCTTAAATACCTTCTCTCACTGATATATATGCTTTGTATCGGAGACAAAGTTCATGATTACAATAATCCTAACTGTGAATTACCCTGTCAGTGTAGATTAATTAACAATGTTTCGTATAGAAAGTGGGCCGGAAGATCTGGGTACAGCGTAAAATTATAGTAAAACAAGAGCACGATTATCGGCGACATTTAGCTCATTTAAAAGGATTTACGAGGGTTTCTTTAAATGACACCAAGGAATAGAGGGTTTCTTTTGTGTCCTGAGATATTTAAACATATGTTACCAGACCAGAGCTTCGAGCAGCTGTTCCCAGAAATGTTCAGCCTATAGCTTAAATCGGGATAAATATTTCATGATATACAATATTTTGAAAAGTCATTTCGACATTTTATAGACAGAATATTCATCTTTGGTTTCTGACCGAATTTTGCGTATACAGAGCCCCATATGAGTAACAATTTCTTGGTTTGTTTTTGCGAGATTAATGTAAAAAAAAATTACTGCCGGCAAATACAATCAGCACTGCTTAACGACTCACACTGTGTCTCTGTTATCACTTTTAACACAGCAAACAACTATCATTCAGTGGATATTAGGGCCCAGTTTCCAGTCCGCTTGTCGACATTGCTTTTCTATCGGCTATAACGTTTGTTTTAACAAGGTTTTTTTTCTGGGTTTGTCACCAAATACTACCAACGTAGAGGAGTCCAATGTCAAATTCTAATAATAATAAAAATGCCGCTAACTAACACTGATATCTTTATCACATTCCCTTTCAGATGCTTACTTAAAACACAATGTGATCTTTAAAGGTCAAAGGTAACGGTTGTTTGACTAATGGTGTGGTAATTCTGCATTGAACTGATGTACGTCAACAACATTGGCACTTTCTCTACACCGATGAAATATGAATCCAGGAGCGAGTACGCTTCTAAACTGGATAATCTTTTCGGAGAGGAATCCTTATATATATTGTTCGCCAACATAGGCGCGCATGCACTTGGCTGTACATCTCTCCTAATTAACACCGGGCGAATGCTCAAGTGCAGCCATAAAAGCGACGTTTTACAGCGAAAGTCGAGTATAGAACTGCCAATGGCGAGAGTTTACCACAGCTGTAAACAAATCTGATAATAAATCAGTGTTTATCCTCTACCGATAGATCACTTGTGCTCTGAATATCATCCATTAGGTTGATTGACCCCGTAGATGGCTATTGGCGTGACGGGCTACTTGGGAGAGAATTCCGATGGCTATTGGCGTGACGGGCTACTTGGCAGAGAATTCCGATGGCTATTGGCGTGACGGGCTACTTCGCAGAGAATTCCAATGGCTATTGGCGTGACGGGCTACTTCGCAGAGAATTCCGATGGCTTCTTTTCTTTGCGAAAAGTGATATTTGGAACAGGGAAACTGAATTGTCATAAGTTTGGTTTAAGACATTAAAAATGCCATCATGAGATAAAAACATATTTTAGATTGACTAGCGTCAGCACGCTTAGACCAATTATCATAACCTGTATATGGACATACAATATTATCGATACTACCCTGAGACTCGTGTAGCCCCGGCAGAATAAGCGTTTATCCAACAACATCTATGAGCAATAAACATTAAATAAATAACCACCTAACCAAATACCGTTATTCCACAGGTATGTTCAAAACAATTTCTATAGTATTAATTATTTTATACCGAACACAACAATAATGAATAAATGAATCGATCTAACAATAAACCAAATCAATTAGCAGTTACAAAATAATTGGGTCATTAGCCCCCAGTTAGTATCGGCACACTACTTTGGTAAATCTGTTCGTATCGATTCGAGTCAGTTATATAGCTTGATTTTGTTGTATCATGGAACAACAGGCTCGAATGTATAGGCCTATTAAATCTTGTAAATATCTGGAAATGTGTTTTATTTGGAGAGTAAAACAATCAAAAGAGGCGGTAAGAAAAGAAATAACTGTATTGAATTATTTGTAGAAATCAGAAATTATCTCCCTTGTGCTATAATGACACGTATAGACGAGGGAGTCACTAGCTTACTGAGGAGTGGCACTTCAATGGAGAATGCTAACCTGTAGCATGTGAGACTTTACTATTTAATCCGTTTGAACGTGTCTGCCAACGGAAGTCCACACAAAATCGTCCAAACAATTTTACTAGAATTCTGAATTTAGCTGCGTGTGTGATCACACGATAGGTTATGTTTGACACCAGGTAAGTTGCGGTGGGAATTCTGGCGTAACCGGTGCGGTGTGTACATAGATCTACACGTCTCAGTTTCCACCCACAGCCACACAAATATATGTCTAAAAAGAAATCACACTGGCACAGGTTTGTAGATTAAATAAAATCGACGAATCATCTTATGTTCTAGATAAACTCCCAGAGAGAAGTTTCTTAATTGACCTTAATCTCGAGTTGTGTTATGGGTGACATACAGACATCTAGAGAGAAGGTAATGACCATTAATATGGTCAGAAGTCTATTAACCAGAAGTGTGAAACAGTATATTCAGTAGTGTAGACGGTATTGTTTCCATCGCCCATGTTATAAGAGATAGGGTAACGTCGACTGTATGATGGGAAAATTGTATGGGGTTTATAAAAATCAGGGTTTGGATGTATACGGAGATATGGACTAATACGTAATTGCTCATAAGTCTGCTGTTGACTCTACTTATCTTATCTCCTTTCTATAATGTGAATTATTTCGCACGGAGTATTTCTTTACGTACAACCGACTCGATATTGGGTTCACATGCCTGTATCTCTTTCACCTTTTTCATATCATCGGTCAAATCCATCTTGTCTGTTTTGTCACAGATACTCCAATTATCTCCCCTGATGGTTCGCCAGATTGCCACATGGAGCGCTGCGTGAAGTTGAATGTGAACATTTTAGAAACAATGCCGCCTACATTACTGAATATGCTGTTTCACACTTCTAGTTAATGGACTTCTGATATGGTGTATATTAAGGTATTGGTAAATATGTAGCTAACAAGATATTCGGCATGGGTTAGGAATAAATCAGCCTACAAACAGAGACATAGAGATTAACCAAAATATACATCTTTAAGAGAAGGAGTGTTACAACCTGTTTGAGAAGAGGGAAGTTTCGCCTAAACCAGTAGGTCCTTTAAATTTTGTTTATTTTGTATGCTGTAATGGGTCTTTGTGAAAGAGGAGTAGACATTTTAGGAACAAGAGTTTGATATTCTTGGAAAAGGAGACTAGCAAACTGGGTGCTTGGTTGGAAAACAAATGGAATTATTTCTTTTTTAGACCCTTTACTTGGCTCCAAACTGAAACCCAGTGGTAAAAATCCACTAAACCCAATAAACCTCTCGTTCTAAATGTTTTTGTTTGGTTTATTCTGCACAGGAGATCATTTGTGTTTTTTCAATCGGTATGATTTCAAATGATCTTTAACCGAATGATCAGGGGGAGAGAAATGTTCAGCTATTGGGGATATGAAGTTTGACTTAATGGAGCTGAAATGATTGTTGGCTCTTGGCCGAGAGGGATTTTTGGTTTCACCAACATATTGTTTCAGACACTTCTTACAAGTTATAAGGTATATCACATTTTCTGAATCATAATTCAAACTGTCTACCAAATAATAAACATTTCTAGTTTGTTGCCCAACAAAGGAAGCCTTATCTGGTATGTAAGTATCTAGTTTGCATCTCGCTTTCATTCATTTTGAGGACTGAACATGTTTATAAAAAACAGAAAAAAGCAAAAAATCAAAGAGCAGACATTGCGCAGAATGTTTCACACAGTATTAACAGCTGTATCCAGGCGTTATAAAACTTTCTAAATAATGTCTGACCTAAATAGCTTGTTTATTTTCAAAGTTTTAATCACATTTATTATATATACTTGACAGAAAAAAATACAAGGGTGTGTTAATTTCCCCCAGATAACTTCTCTGTACAATACTGTTTCATAAACAATGAGTGCAATTGCCTTAATGGTTGCAAATTATACGCCGATATAATTTTTTTTAGCCATATGTATAATTTAGATCTGTACGCTTGATCACTTGACTGTTTTATATGTAATTATCTCGCTCACATGGGACGGAATTTGAGAGTCTTAGTCGGACTGGCCGAACAAATTGATATCTCGTTACATAACATCTGTCTCTATAAAACTTGTTTCACAAACAGTTACAGAAATCGATCGCATGATGTGTGTTTAGTTTCCTACTCAAGGGCATTTCTGTTTTAAGACCAGTTTGTATTACCGGTTAATACCAACCACGGAGATCTGATTTATATGAGTGGAATAGCATATTATTCCATTGTATTCCCAGGACGTTTTTGATGACCCTGTTACATACAGAATACGCGGCTAAGTCCCAGTATTCAATATTGAAGCCAGTACTAACATAACAAATGAAAATAAAATGTTTCTAAATTATTTCATAACTTGCATACTAGAAGTGGTAAGATTGAATCAAGGCCGAGGCAGACTTTTTGTACATGACTACACTACCAGGTGTTTATAAAGTTGGTTCGGATTGTTCCACTGATGAATGACAATATACTCAGAGATGTGCAGATGGACAGACTCTAGTCACGCCACAAGTCAGTTCTCAAAGAATCTGACCGTGTATAAAATTCTTAGATCTCGACAATTCACAAAAAATTATTCCTTTTTCTCGCATGATTTATGGCCGTCAAAACAATTTGCTTTGACGACTTTGGCAGACGGAATCGGAGATCACATGTCATGGGAAATTTATTTTCAAATAACTCATTGAACTCATATCTTCAAATAGCTCATTGAACTCATATCTTCAAATAACTCATTGAACTCATATCTTCAAATAACTCATTGAACTCATATCTTCAAATAACTCATTGAGCTCATGTCTTCAAATAACTCATTGCACTCATATCTTCAAATAACTCATTGAACTCATATCTTCAAATAACTCATTGAGCTCTTGTCTTCAAATAACGCATTGCACTCATATCTTCAAATAACTCATTGAACTCATATCTTCAACCTTTTGAAAAACCAGAGCACGGTTTAGGTGTGTGGTATATACGCTGCTATATTCCACATTTTATATTTCATTGCAGTTGATATGATCATGTATTATCCGAGTAGAATGTTGTTACGGAGCTGTTATTTTTTGAGGTGACCACTGAGTACTACTGCTGTCTAACTTGCTACTATCCACATTTTAGATTTCATTGCAGTTATTATGACCAGGTATAATCCAAATAGAGATGGCCAATGAGTTCTACCAATGACGGACTGCTGTCTAATTTGGTACTAAACAGAGATGTCGGAATAAGAGTTTTTTCTGTTTATCAATGGTATAGCGGAGACAAAAGCAACAGACTGTTAGGGCTAGGCTCCGACTGCTCTGACTGCGATGTCTGGATTGATAATCACTCTGCGTTTAAGAATCTCACATAGAGGCCCGAATATACTCTTGGTACTCCCGGGCAACATGATACTGTGTCTTATAAATGTCCTGTGCTTTCTCTGTTGATAGCGGCGTCAAGGGTGGTTTGATAGCACGCCTTTATATAAGTGAAATAACCTAAAGTACGGAGTAAAGCCTCAAACACACAAACAAACAAACAAACAAAGAAACAGAAATCCCATGACTGTAAGTGGTTTGGTTTATTTAACCAACAACAATTAGGAGTTTATAAGGTAACCCTTGTGGTGTTTTATTGTTAACAGGCCATCTTTTGCTCGACATGGTTTTGCTCTTGATTCACCGTCAAATCTGTTATAATAAGTGTAGATTGTGGGTGTCGATTGTGATACTCAATTAGGAAGGGAAAGAAAGATTCGCTCTTCTGTGTCATAACACCTCCAGACAGTCCTGTAGATTGTTCTCTCAAAAAATCTTTCTAAGTCAATTTGTGGATTAATTAACGTCACTTTCGTTTTCTGTCACAGAAAGTCTTTTCCAAGCAAGGGTGGTCATTTCATTAACAGAATCAATAATTTGAGAGTGAGTGTTATACGGTGGAATCAGGATTGAATTGGGTCCTGCGTACAAAAATGCTAATACAGATGGCGCTATTAATAAAGTCACAACAAGAGCGTCAGATAAATTTAGGTGGATAGTTCAAATAAAACAAGAGCTAATCAATCAGATGAAACACGATTGACTACTCAAGGGGTCAGATAACTGTTATATGTTATAATAACAGATCCCAACTTTACATTCTAAAGTAATAAATACACTTTACATTAGAAGATGTCTGGCCCAAACAAAATGGGATAAAGATTAAGATATACGAGTGACATTTATATGTCCTCATGAAGTATAAAGTATAGTAGTTAAACTATTAAGGAGGGCCGTGTATTGTGGGTGTCTAAAGTGACAGATCCAAGCACTATTATTTAGAAGAGAGGTCAAATTAAGAATGGATCCATTGGTTAAAACTTTAACCCGGAGAACAATACAACCATGATGAGTATATTGCTTCAGATGCCCGTTGGATGTTTGACGAATTGTTCTTTCAACTCTGTTCGACTGCTATCCTTTATAGAATTCAAGGTCAAACAGTTCCATTGTTATCAATGGTACTTTATGGTACAAGGTTATACATCCTCGTGAACGTTCTGTCTCCCCTGATGTTCACAATTCAGAGCCCTGGTTAAAGCTACCAATTGTCGATTTTAAGACCAAGACATTTTGTCACTTGTATTAAGGATTTACCAAATGTTTTAAGAAAACATTATAATCTACCATGCCTTCAATAAAGGACAGAATACATCAGTTTAATGTTTTAAATTGTACATACTTCACCGAACAGATATGTTACCATGTACCATGTAGAGCATCCAAACAAAACAAACTATTTCCCCCCTCCCTCTCCCCACAATGTACTTAATGCCATGTATGTTATTGGGGCCCCTGAATATTAAGTGAAGTAAATAAATAACCTTCCATTATTGTAATACCCACATTGGGCTATTAACTTTGCTAAACGTATAGCTGGAATACTCTCACAGAATTAATTAATTTCCAGATTAATTTAATTGTTTGTAGACAATTAACTGACTGGTTAGAGTAATTTACACCGGTTGACCAGCACAAAATCTTGGTTTTAAAGTTTTTAACCAGGTGACCATCTCATTAAGCGTAAACTATGGCCATATCCTTACTGGATCCTCGGCTTTTTAATTCCACAATTATTGTCTAACTGAGGAGCTATAGTATTTCCCAGAGGATCGAATTGGTCACGTTAGCATATAATCATTGTCTCAACAAATACAAATCGATGCCATTGATTATCGATCTGACTGGGAATCACGTGAATCTCTCGGGGACTTTGTTTATCTTTGCGGTGGTTGAGAACAATAATTAAAAAAAGTACCTCCTCTCCCCCACCACACACTTACTCAGACTTGTTTTCAGGAAGAACACAGATACAGTTCATCATCAGCTTTCCCTTTTTGCAATCCGCATATTAAATTATTTACTTTACAATTAAGTAGTTCACGAGAAGATGCGACTTTTTGACCATCGTTCCTCTGAGAAGAACTCGATGGTATGATATAGACTAGTGTCTTAATTAATTTATAGGCGTACAAGTGACAAGATCATTTGAGTTGTATGAAGACGGTAGTCCAGCAATAGTTGAGAGGACAACAACATTTAGAGTTTTTTTGTGGAAAAGTTAATATTCTTCCAGTGCGAAGTAAGAACAGCTTTACTGGGCTCTGGGGCCAGTTGCCCGAAAGACGATAAGCCGCTAACACCAGATTAAATTACACCGAGTTAGAGATAGACCTACAGCATGGCGTGACGTCATCTAATAGTGGATTAAATTTAATAGCACTTCGAGCAATCGGGCCCAGTTGTTTGAAACCAATATTAATGGCTAATTGCAGATTAAGGCACTAATCCAGGATTAGAGATAGGCCTTCAGCATGGAGTGACGTCATCTAATCTAGGATCAAATTTAATTGTGCTTTGAACAACTGACCCCTGAGCTCTAAACATCCTGCCTTTAATAGTCATCAGTGCTCAGGTGTCTAAACAAAACAACGTACATTTTGTACACAATAGCTATTAATATATATTAAAGTTTAGGTACGGACATGATGGAATTTGACCCAACAAAGAAAAAGCACGGCTATGTAAAGACGTTTTTATTATATCTAACACTACATGTAAAAAACAGACAGGTAGGTTTTCTTTCTATACAATAAAACATATAATAACACACAGATGTTAACGTAGAAGTGACTTATAAAGCAAAGAAAACACACACTATATTGTTCTGCTTCATCTTGCTTTTTTCGCTTTGGTTTCTTGTTTTTCGTTCTGAAGTTCTTGTTTTCGAAAACAATAATGGTGGGTTGTTTTAAACAAATTTGGGCTTTAGGTTGGAAAAAGAGACGCCGGGAATTGGTAGTGAAACCAGAGTGGATTACTATGCTGACAAACAGAATCGTGCGCAGTCGAATGTTCGCGTATAACATTATATATACATTATGTATATTTCTTCAAGTACTGTAACTGTATATATAACAAACAGATGGTCGATAGACATGATAACAGGTTCAAAACAAAGTGACAATTGGTAACGATTATTTTTTACAGAAATAGAATTCGTCGAGCTCAAAAGCTGTTAGAATATATAAGTTAATAAGGTAACATAACCATCAAATATATAAGTAAAGGAGGCCTTGTACTAATGTTGACCGTTCTCAATCTCTCTCTTTCACAGTGAAAACGTTTCAGATTTCAAAATGATCGATCTACCAAACTCTCTGTTTGAATATCAATGTCTCAGACTCTGTGGACAGTTATGTGTTGATCTAGACAACCTTTCTTTATCATCACAGATATTTCACACTTATCCGAAATAAATCAGCTCCGTTTGACTGGTGAATAAACGTGTTTGGGTTATTACCCTAGTCTGGTATACTTACTGAATGTTAGGCTATATGTACATTTGTCTTCACAGAGTTAGCCCGCATGGTGATTTAACACCGACTTATCGTACAGCTTACAGTCTATCACTTAATGTTTTTATATGAGGTTTGACACATTCACTTAACGTTTGATAGCTGAACGGAGTATGTAGATCAAAACGATGGGTTCGCTTGGTTCACCCATGTCATACGAGGACAGGTTTAGAGATTCCCCGATGAACCCGTTTCTAGTTCTGGAAATATTCATTATCTCCTTTGATACTAGGAATAATATATCATTTTTATGTTTGTCATATACATGTACCATTTAAAATTTAACGAATTATTTTAATCTGTGAGCCAGACAACGTTTAACGTGGATTGTGGCTTGAGATCATCCAGGAATTGAACCAACGACCCTCAGTGTCAGGCACCGAGTATCCAGCAATATATTTCGGCCACCTAGAAACTCCTACACTAAACGAAGGCTAAATAATATGGATTTAAACTATACTCGAATAGTCCATGGGTATTTGAACAATCGACAAATTAAACTAATTAGTTTGCAGTTTGTTCAAATGCTGATGATTATATGTGCTTCCGGACTATTATAGATTTCCTTATCATGTTATTATAAGATACATATTGACGAAGTAAGCTATTTACTTTGTAGTTATGTATCTTATGATAACAATTGGATTAAATATTGGCATACAGATAAGGACAATTCATTTTGTGATATTTAAAACTTTGATGGTAAAGAAAAGCATAGTCGATAAATACAAGCAATCTGAGACTATGGTTTAAGACACAAATGATAGAATTTGATCTACACAAAATAAGCAAGTCTCGAGGGTGAAATGTTTATTTCTGGTAACGATGTGTCTCTAACAATAGACAAAAGTTTGTGTAGAAAAGAGGATCAAAACAAAGACAACAAGTAAAGGTTTGTTCTGTTTTCAGTTTGTTATCATTCTTCTCAGCTGCAAGTGTTTTTGTTCACATGTTCTTGTAATGTTAGGCAATGCTATGAGTTGTTTTAACCCCAGAGGACATGTGATGGGAAACAGAGGTAGACATTATACAGTCTAACGTAAACACGGCTATTGTTGACATAGACAGGCATTGAATCACTTGTATATTCGCGTACCATATTTCTAAAGAACACATTACTGTAACCGTAATCATTTTCCTCTCAGCGGACTGTAATGATTATATGGTGGTAGACCAACAGGAAGTGTTTAACTGACGATTTATATCTTCTTCAATTGAGGAAAATGTGCATATAAAGACCAAGTATAGCAATGAAAAAGAACTTAACACGGCTAACAAACCACAAACAAGCTAAAACAAACTATAGTGTTGATCAAAAGCTTGTCCACCAGTGCGATGTCGACGTTAATATATGAAAAGTCCTTCCATTGAAAATATAATAGAGACTTGGGCTGAATGTCCTGTCCTGTGGTTTTCCGTGACTCAATCCTAGGTGTGGTTAATCCATCTTCATTGACCAAGGTAGTCGTTATAGCGATGGTCAATCGATCCCCGTCAAGTCCATCACCGAGGCTTTACTGGAAGTATGATACCCTGACTGGTGCACCTTAAGAACAAAATATGACTTCTGCCATGAACACGTCGTTATATGTAACTACACGGCTTTAATTTAAGGCGACCTTGGTTCAGTGGTTAGCGTGTCTGACTACTGACCCTCCTTCGGTATACCTATCACCGGTTCAAGTCCCCCAGTTAGGTATATATTAGGGGTCATGTTCATCGTCTGGGTAGGCTTTACGAGGTCCCCCCGGCCCTCAATCATCATTAAGTTAGAGAGAGTAAGAAGTTGACAATCATTCGATATATAAGAGAAATACCCTTGAGTACCACGTTAAACTCCCAATCAATCAAACACACAACGAATTCAGAATTAGCCGCTTCGATAATGTGGTTTTAAAGAACTAACATGTTGTAGAATAGCGAGTAGATTTTCTTGCTGCTATAAGTATGTCCCATGAAGAAAGATTCACAGCGTTACATTTTTGATTGCTGGGCTCGAATCCTGGTGAAGACAAGCACAGTTTTTCTTCTGATTATACACCGTCTAAAAAACAAACAAATCTGTTTATATGTAGAAGTACTTATTTATACATCGAATGACGAACACAAAATTCCAATAAAGTTTGAAATAACATAAAAGTTCAACCTGTTTCTTTAATACGCCAACGAAAGCGTTTGTTTTAGTTTTCTGCTCTAGACTAAAATAAAATATTTGTATTGTTTATTCCTTGCCAATGGGTTTGCACGCCTTCCTATTCACTGGAAATAACGTAAGTATAAGGGATGAAATCCACAGAAAATATAAAGGAATAATAACATCTAAATTTTGAAGGCTATTATTTACGTACAAATACATACAGTAGTATTATGTTCATGGCGTCAGTATTGACATAAATGTGTATGCAAATGGGATGGAATTAGTGGGTTTGAGAAATAAAACTATTGTTATAATCATGCGTTGAATCCTAATTCTCTATTTGCTTCCATATCAGTTCTCGGTATGTCTGTGATGTGACCCTTTCTGCGCCACCATTGTCGATGTGTGTTGTACTAACGCGCATTGCTCTTTTCTGTAAATAATAAAGAGGTTTCAATTTCCGTGTCAAGTGTCACTAATTCTGTTACAATTGACAATTTATTGGATGTTATGGGTTGAACCACCATGTGTTTAGTAAAAGATAAACGATTGCAAGAAAATAAAGTTTAAACTATTCTTACTCTGGATTCATTTCTGTGATAGAATCAGATAGATTGTGGACACAGTAACTGGAAAACAAATGTACTTAATACTTGGAATGTCGCCGCTTCCCCTGTTTTGAGACACTGGATGGGATTTCAATTTACAAAAGTTTACCTACCAGTTTAGCCGCCATTGTCTAATTTTACCATTGTTATTGCTGTAGGTGTCATGGACACAATAAATGGAAAACAAATTAAAGGAATGACCCCACACTTTGAATACAGCTTCCATTTCTGGTACTGATAGGTGTCCTTACATTCCATCGGACAACAGGGTCCAGTATGGCCGCCATTGCATATTTAGAAATGTTAATCATATATTCACATGTCTATGACGTGAATACGGACAGTTGACTATAATTTTTTCTCATTGTGACAAAGCAAAAGATTTAACCAAAGTGTAACAGCATATATTTGTGATTTTAGTATTTGCGTTAATATGGCTTTTGAAGGAAGGCCTAAGGAAAAGCTATTGAGTACGGTGATCATCTCCAATCTTCTCGTCAGCTGACGATGCATTCCTTTACACTGCTGTGGAAATGATCCTGATGATTGACGACTGGAAATCATTGCATTAGCACAGGGTATATTTTAACTTACCGTTTCCTCCTATTGTCTTTATAATTTGCATACGTACAGATGGGAACTTGTTGGTATTGATATGCTGTATTTGAACATTGTTACAGGGTGAAATAAACATTGTGAAGTCACGTGGACGATGCACATGTGACGTCACGATACTGGTGACTCCCATTATAAAAATAGGGAGATCAATGAATAAACATTTGTGTAAATTTCATATATTTTGTTTTGTGTACAGGAAGAAAAATTGATCATATGAACCAATGTTACCTCTGATCACATATTTGTAGGCTTTCATAGTTTGAATTGATTTATTCACCAAATATAGATATTGTACACAGAACCTTTATAAGGGACATGTTGTTTGTCGGGAATAAAGTCTATAAGACTTGTTCTATCCCGGATATAATTGGCCTGTTTAACATAAAAGACATGAAAATGATTTACGTCAATTATATTATAATAAGAAAAAAAACAACGAAGTCGGACATGTCGCTGTCAATAAAACTCAATATAAACTATTAATAATGGCTAACCAATAGCTACAAAGCAGGAATTGTTTCTTGAAGGCTATGTGTTCAAACATAAACTTAGAAAGTGTCAGGGAATCCTGCCCCAGCCAAACCCAATATAATCATTTCGCAAAGATGTCATAATTTGCCTCTGTAGTCTCTTGGAATGTGAGCCCCTAATCCTCACAAGGGCCAACAGATAGCATTCATGACAATACTGTTTTCTGCATGGTTATACATTAGTTGTATATGAGTAACATTTACTGAGATACAAAATTATCAAACGTACAAAACAAACCCATAGAAACAAAGAAAAAACAAGCGTCTGGTTTTCTGTTTTTTATTAATAAAGAGAATGATTGATTTGCCAGAGATAAGATTATGAAAGATAATATCGTTTATGCCGATAAAGAGATGGCGGAGAAAAGGCGTGCTCAAGGCAGTCATGGTCATACGAACTATTAAATATCATGTCGTGGCTGAAGTATTTATTTCACAAAAGAACAAACGCATAGAATTTGATTCCCAGATCTCATAATTTTTCTTCACAAACAGCAGCGAAAAGACAGCCATAAATTACCATTCACGCCAAGTGTGGCTCATCATGTGGTAAATCAACCAATTCAAGTTCAAGTTACGATTAGCAATTGTGGCCTCCTCTCGTTCAATGCAGATGTATTTCTTATTATATAAATAACTCCATATATGTTTTTGTATATACGTTATTGGTTATATTCAGCACATTCACACGACGTTGTTAAAAAATATAAGTGCACTCAATTATTCTATTAAAGTCCGCTAAATTCTAAGCATTATTTAACAAGACAAAATATAAGAATCTAAAAGAAATCCAAAATCTTACTATCTTAAAAGTTGTTTATTATGTATATGTGGCTGAATTATTTATTTCATTTATGGTCAATAAATAAACTTAAAAAGAAGTCAACGAAAATGGCAGGAATCCAGTAAGGATCTTTTTAAGTTCAACATGGAAAACAAATACGGCAATACGGAACAAAATAGTTTTACATTGGACTGAGAACGGTACACTCTACCAATACATAAACACACACTGTGAACTGAATGTGACTTACACTGCAGCCTATTAATATCCAATAGCCCACAGATCTCTAATTGGACGTGTGTATAGAGATCTGTGGACGTGTGTATAGAGATCTGTGGACGTGTATATAGAGATCTGTGGACGTGTGTATAGAGATCTGTGGACTCGTGTATAAAGGGACCCTATTCTTTACAATCGGTTCACGCTTGGACGAAAACAAAGTTTTAACTACTCTTTACTCTGGATTCATTACTGTGATAGCACCAGAAAGATTGTGGACACAGTGACTGGAAAACAAATGTACCTAATACTTGGAATGTAGCTTTCCATCTTTTGAGACACTGGACGGGATTTCATTTCACAAAATTACACAAAACAGTTTAGCCGCCATTGTCTAATTTTACCAATGTTATTGATGTATGTGTCATGGAAACAATAAATGAAAAACAAATTAAAGGAATGACCCCATACTTTGAATACAGCTTCCATTTCTGGTACTGATAGGTGTCCTTACATTCCATCGAAAAACAGGGTCCAGTATGGCCGCCATTGTATATTTAGAAATGTTAATCATATATTCACATGTCTATACTGTGAATACGGACAGTTGACTATAATTTGTTCGCATTGGGACAAAGAAAAAGATTTTACCACAGTTTGACAGCATACATTGCCGCCATATTTGTAATTTTTGTATTTCCGTCTTTTGAAGGTACGCCTAAGGAAAAGCTGTTGAGTACGGTGATCATCTCCGACCGGAAACACATAATTATTAATCGATTATAATACTCATATTTACTGAGTCATCAGCTAGCGATGCATTGTTTTACACTGCTGTAGAAATGGTCGAGGTGATTGGTGACAGGAATTCATTGAATTTCCACAGCGTATTTTTTCCTAAACTTTTCCACCGATTCTCTTACAATTCGCAAGCATAAAGATGGGAACTTGTCGGTATTGATATGCTGTATTTGAACATTGTTACAGGGTTCAAATAAACATTGTGAAGTCACGTGGACGATGTACATATGACGTCACGATACTTGTGACTCCCATTCTGGAAATAGGGAGATCAATGAATAAAGATTTTTATATATATTTTGTTGTTTGGCGGGAATAGAATCTATAAGACTTGTTGTATTCCGGACATAACAGATCTGTTTAAAGACACACAGCAAACACAAACAAAAACAAAAGAAGACATGAAAATCATTACTGGCAATTTCTATAGTCTAGGTTACAATAAGGAAATCTGTATGATACCCGCGGTATGTCTTAGAAACTATATGCCTTTCCTTGTGTCTGTGAATGGACTGATGTATATTTAAACGAACTTCTTTGTTTTTATTTTGATTTAAAAAACACAATTACCTCATTCTTAATCTGATGATTATATTGTACAGCAGTCAAGACATAAGGTAATATGTAAACATCTGACCAAAAGATAGTTATCTGTACAGCAGTCAAGACATAAGGTAATATGTAAACATCTGACCAAAAGATAGTTATCTGTACAGCAGTCAAGACATAAGGTAATATGTAAACATCTGACCAAAAGATAGTTATCTGTACAGCAGTCAAGACATAAGGTAATATGTAAACATCTGACCAAAAGATAGTTATCTGTACAGCAGTCAAGACATA
>JAQQZZ010074557.1:0-20818 GCA_030265115.1 Mopalia vespertina
CCTGTATCGTGCAAGTTAAAGCGTTTGAGATAAGAGTTAACAGGAATGTGACCGGATAAAATTTTAAAAGCTAAAACCTCAGTCCGCCTTGATGGTAGTGGCATAAAATGGACGTTAACATGGGGATAAACTGTTCCTAATGTGATTTCGGAGCTAAGGGAAAACAGAAAGACGATCTGTTTTGTGATGTCCTGGGATTGCGTCTTGTGATTACCATGTCTTAGTTTGTTGCCAGTTGCGTCGAATATGGCTTCCTTTACCCAAGGTAGTGACCTTTTTGGTCAAAAGTTTTGATCAGAAAGTTTTCGATGCGCCTTTCCAACTTTCATCGTTATAGAGATATATTTCTGTTACAATTTCACTTACCAATGTCTGGCAAAAACTTTGAAGTGATTTCCCCACAGTATCGTTTGTCTATTTTAAACTTATATAGCTTATATCGGCCTTAATCTCTTTGCTAGTCTCAAGACAGGAGACGAGAGTATCAATAGTGGATATAAGATTGAACAAAACCATTTTAGAGTTCACTAATGTCGGATCAAACCAAGGAAAGAAAGCATCTGGAAATATCTTCGTCAATATTTTTTTAAACAATCATATACGGTTCAGTTTACCTCACACCGTGTTGATATGTACACTGGCGTTACATATTGATTTAAAGCTTCAGAAACACCCAAACGTCCAACATATTATAAAGTATTGCACATTCATATATTTGCTCTGACACGAGGTCTGTTTCAACAACTCAGGAGGGCTTAAGCGTACAGGGACATATCCCATTCAATATTTTATGGAAGTATATAAGTGTGTCTTTCTTTGGAGAGACGTTTCCAACGTTATGGAGATACTTGTGTGTATATTTTTCTTTCGCTCGTTTTTTACTTACCTATTCTCACGTGTCAATCTAAAGTCACAGTCACAGCTCTAATTCAGTAATCGTAAGGCAACACTAAATGAATGTTGTGGCACAGATCCTTTTACGGAATAGGGCCGACAGAGAAATCAATGGTAGTAGTAGTAGCAACAACAGAGACACTTTCTCTTGAATAATTCAGTTACAGGGCCTTCTAAATTACTTTATGAGATTTCCCCACAGTATCGTTTGTATTTTTAAAACCTATATATCTTGTACTAAACTAAATCTCTTTGATATTCCAAAGACAGGCAACGAGAGTATCAGTACTGGATATAAGAACCAACAAAACAATTCGAAGGTCATTGAAGTCAAAGAAAACACATAAAAAGACTTTGCATCGAAAACTTTTAAACAATCATTTACCATTTATTTTTCTTTCATAATTATAAGCTACTTTACAGCTAAACATGGGCATTGAACATTGATTTCAATTTGTGAAATTTGTGGAAATTTCCAAACTTATATCAGGTATTCCACTTTTACACATTGTTTAGAATGTTCTATTTGCGTGATGTAGTCCTCGTCACATCGGCTGTGTTCAACTACAGCTCAAAGGTGTAAAATTCATTTGTTAAGCTGAGTGGTATCAAGTCTTATAAAGTTCCACCTGAGAAACTTGTAAATATGGAACAGATTTAAATCGAACACTAAAAATCGTTAGCAACTCATAGAAATAAAGATAATTTAAAATCTCTGCTGCCATGAACTTGCTACTTCCAGCGAGCAAGTAAACGTCCAGGGATATATTCAAATAAATTGATTATCTTAGATCAAAGTTGTTGAGACGCATCCTTCCAAATCCCGACCGTCTAAATTACTTTTACTTTACAACGGGATGTGTTAGACTTTTTTGATGATTGCTATACTTACTTTGTAAGGCAGCACGTTTAACATCAATGCGATTTAGGAAGATCAATGCATTACTGATGCTATGTAATAATTAGACTAACTGTTCGATACGATGGTGGATTGATGAAACAATTTGTCCAACAAACCTGAATTGTTGCTAATTAAATCAAAACTAAAAAGGTTATACGCAAATATAATCTGGCCACTAATATGATATTCCGATTAGCCGACCCAACGTCAGATAGTGAACGTATGAATCAATATGTCGAAGACCATTCGTTAGAACGATGTTGTGTTAGTCAGATCTAAACTCTTTCACCTGTCATGGTTGAGGTTCTTAATTATTTGATCCGAGTCTGTCAATTGCGGCACAGACGACTTAATCCAGCTTTTCGAGCTACTAGATAGTGGGCACAAGATATTTTACAATGCCGTACCAATATCCCCAGCCCTTGCATCACGGTCAATAGCAAATCTTCACCATCGAAGACAAATTTGTCAGCCGTTCAATAGAGTAAAGGATTATAAAATGTTCGCAGAGATTCGATACTGTGTAATTTGCAGTTGACGTTTCGCCAATAGTCTTTTCTTGGATTTTTTTTTCTAGTTTAGCAGTTAGGCTAAAAAAACAACACAGCCGCAATTGCAGTTGTCAAGGGCGTCAGTCCTTGCCAACATTGTCTACAGCATTACTCCATTAACGGTTCTGGATAAAATGTTGACAAATCTTTATGTCAGTTGCTGAGTATGAGAGAGTGGCAGTGTGATTGTGGAAACGACAGCTTATTTTATGCGTGTTAATCGAGAAAATATTAGGCATAATATTCAATCGCTCTTCGTGGCTTGTTTCAAGGGCTGAAGCCAGAAAATTCATGGCATCGATAACCACATAAGAATGTTTGACTTCTACTATACCTACATTTAACGGTTTTTTAAGACTTTGAACACATGTTGACGTCTTAAACGCACACATCGCTAACAGACTAATTAGACATGTTTATGTTATCTATTGACGCAGTTTTCTGTTGTCCCTATAGCTTGTGACGTATTTATTGGTAACCCCGTAGTCATTGTTATGAAACACCTGTGATTAGACTTTTAAACCATATGTTTAGGTCGAGTCTTTCCAACAAACACTAGTTGTTTATGTCAAGTCAGGTGCGGTACACATGTAGGCCATGTTATTTAATGTAAACCACTTCTCAGTTAAAATATTCAAAAAAAGTCTGCCATTTGTAACAAAACCACGCTCCACAGCCGTTAACACTGTTGTGTTCTTAATCAGTTAAGGTTGTCGCTTCGCTTTACAAGGTTTTGACAACGTCACGAAATATTGAATTGAATAATAATATGACTTATCTGTTAATCTGATACCTTTTTGTTATTGTAAAATATTTCAGATCGTCTATTTCTCGAAAATAAACAAACCAAAAATAAAAACATCAAACGATAAATAATCTACATATTCAAGAACAAACATAGAGGTAAATTTAGACACGCTTTCATACGCTGAAGTAGTTTAGTAACAATCATTTTTTAAAATAAAGTTCTGATGACCAGATTTAAGTTTGGCATATTTATTCAAAGCACCGACTTTTCACTACATGCTGGAAGAAAGAAATGGGTATGTAACACTTATAACCTTCAGCTTTGTGAGATCTCTGCGGAAGTGTTAATCTCAACCAGCTGTATATACTTTTATCTTTTAAACAATGTATGGTTTGAAATGGACAAATGTTGAGTGAATAATTCAATTTCGAACTTGAAGGGTCGTAAATGAGAGAAAACGGCGATCATTTAATGAGGACTTGAACAGAGATACATATGTACAGACATATGGTTTCAACAAAAGGAAATCTATAGTAAATTACCTTTTGGCATTGTTATTGTGGTTGCATCCGTCTTCCACCAATAGTCAGGTGCGTGTTTTGCCGCCATTTTTAAACAGTCAGCAGTATTATCATAGCATGGGGATTTTTCCCTTATAGTCAGATGTAGAACACTTTTATGTCTCATAATCTTACTTCTCAATTACTATTTGTTGTGTATTTTTCTGCCGTTTACATAAGGCTTTGTATCTGTGAAGTCTGGAATGTTATAATGTCATTGGTTAAGAAAGAAATAAAAACCCTCGTCGTACAAGTATTTACTGGAAACGCAGAATTGTATTCATTTGCTATAATTTAATTTGTTCTAAAGGTTTTTTGTCTTGTTTCGTAATTTTTTTGTAACAACGGTTTTTTTTCAGACCTAATTTCTGCAGTGTTTTTAATTGAGAAAGATGGAATATCATTAAATTATTTAAATAAAGTAGACACAATAATTCTATAATTAAAATTGAATCACAACCAATCTGGTTAAGTTAAAGTTAATCTTCTGGCTGATTTAGTACAATACGGAGATGAGCTGGAAACCTTTTCATTCGTTGGACACGAACCATGTTAGGGATAGTTTTGGCGATCTGTTTTCTGACGACCTATGTTTAGATTATTAAATAAAGCTGTTTGGAAGACAGCGACATAGTCTCTTGATAATAAAGATAATCGATTTACGTTGAGGCATAGATGTACATAAATGTAACTCTAACAAACAAAAAAATGGTAATTTCTTTCTTGATATTGGCGTTTCCATGAGGTGTACCCTGTTTAAACGATTTTGACGTTGCCGCCTTCATCCCTTATTTAATAATCTCAACTTATTTATTTTGTAAATTAAGGTGCAAAGTTATTCCAGTTATCAGACACCTGTTCAGCTATTTACTTTGTGCAGTCAGCAGTATTACCATAACATGTCCTTTAAGCGTGGGAATTATTCTTATTAGCTGGCAAAAAGACACTTTTTGGTCTGATTAACTCACTTCTAAATTACCATTGTGTGTCTGTTCTTTATTGCTGCTTCAACCATGCTAATTATTCCTTTAGAATGGAATGTGAATGGACTTAGACCAGAGCACTAGAAATAACACCACGCGTTTGTTCTTTCAAGACCACATGGTTTGTGTGGAAATACTGCATAAAGATTTTTTGCATTGTTATTTTTTTTCCTGGCAACTTGCAGTATTCTTGACAACAGTAAATATTTCTCACAGTCAGCACGTACTTTATTTGATTTAAAAAGATCTTGGGTTATTTACAATCTTGGGAAAAACGTTAATACTACAAACTATTTAATATCTTCGTCATCAATTCGTTTGAATCCATATATTTTTATGTTGCCGGTAAATTTGCAACATATCGTTTTGCTGCTAATGACAATAGTAAATCAGATTTAAACAATTGAACAATTTACAATTTTGTTGAAGACTAATGTAATGCCTGAGAAGGCATCAAGGAAACTAGACCGATGTGTAAAGCGTATATTGCTTCTCCGTGTGGATCCACACATGAAATTAACAACGAAATCTCCATATGGTAGGAACTTGTTGGGATGCTTCGGTTCTTATAGTTCTGATAATGTTATCAAAAGTGGCATCTGAACACAAAATCGAAGCTTCCTTTGAAGTTGAATACCGTGTCACAAATCCTATCCGCGTGAAATTTGTTTTGAGAGGTATCATTTCACGGGTCACAGACAGACAGTCCCAGCCCTGTTGGAACAAACATATTGTATAACAAATGTTTTCATAGGTTTTATGTCTTAGAAACATTGCGAATCAAGTGCGATTTTTTTAGGTCAGATTTTATTTCTCTTATGTGCCTAGCACATACTCACTGGAAGAATAGTCTTTGTGATATTTGATAATAAAGCCTTTATAAGAAGTTAGATCAAAGAAATGTTGGTGAACACTGGCTAAAGGAATGGGGTCTGTATGTAACTTCACTCTCATGTTTTTGCATTCGGTTCTTCGATACATAGGCATAGCTTTGTTTTTGTTGTTTTTATATGACCTAACCACTTGTGGACATGGCGGACAATTCTTGAAACATATAAGCACTACGACTTACGTCCTTCCTTTAGCTCCCCTCCCCCCAAAAAAATCAATACTAATAATATTAACAGGTCTTCTCCATTATTTTCTACTCTCCAATTCTGTGGATTATGTGACCATTGTAGCTCGTGAAAATCGATTAGTTTCATCAAATTCCGTGATGGAGATAAAACAAGTTGCTGGTGTACAGCAAATCGTGCGGAAAAGCATATTCCATGGCAGTGCTGTAGAAAACTGAAGGAAATGAAATTTGGCTCATCCGCGCCTCTGTAGGCACTTCAAATTTCACCGTTACTGACATACGGTCATCTTAGTTTACAACTCGCCGTGTGTCTAACAACTATCAGAAGCAATCAAACTCGCTATGTGTCGTCTCCATCAGTTTATAGCACATAGATCTGTTGGATGGATTCCAGAATAAGACAGCCAGAACAAAGGCTAGGTCTATTCCCTACCTTAACCTTGTTATGATTAGAAAACAGGACTAATCTAAGCCAATAGACTCGCGTGGTTCATGATAAAGGAAAAAAACTTCCATCGGAAATTATTAATGAAATGACCATAACTGTTTATTATAAAGTCTTTCAATCAATGCTTTCCAGAAAGAATTCAGAAAGCAGTAACAAATGCAATACGATATCCGTTTCTGTGTTCTCCAAACCACTTAACCCGATTAATGTTCAAATGTTCGATACCTCTATAACGTAAACTGTTTTAAGGAAGAAGGTAAACATCAAATAGTTAGTTTTCTCCTTTAAATACAAATTCTTAGAGACATTAAAACAGCTCCATCGTCTGGCAATTATCCATTGACATTTACTTTCCTTAGACGTAGATTTATTTCATATCTATATTGTTGAAAATATACATTCACGATTATCTATTTTCTAAGTATTGCTTTAATTTATTGTATTCTCGTAAAGATGAATAGAGGGTCATTCAACCAATCAAATATTCAGCTGTAAGCCAGTTTACAGTTGTATGTACCGGTTTGATAGGATAAGCTTCTCAGTGTATGCCAGCAAATAGCTTGTATTAAAACGACGAATGAGTGCAAATGGAAAATAGTGATGTGTACTGTCTTCCCAATACATCGTGCAGCCAAGTGTGTTAACGTCTAAACTTTATAGTATGTAATATGTTTGCTTATTTGTGTACTGTTTCGAGTACCTTAATTCTCCAACATTGATTTGGCCTGGTGTTTTAGCGAAATCGACCACAGCTATTGGCTTAATTGGCTTTGGAGACACGACAAATCCATAGACAAATAAACATGGTGGAAGGGATTAATTCGTTAGTGGTGTAAAAGGTAGGCTTTGAGGGTTATGTAAACAGATAAGTTTTGTGATTGTTTGTGACGTGTGCAGGGCGAATTCCACTGATTGAAATGTGTTGTTCTCCGCCTGAAGCTTGTCAATAGTGATCTGTACGCTATCGTGAGACACTATAAAACCTCAAACCGATCAAATGAACATATAAGGTATTAGAAATTAGAGAAGTCTCTCCTGCTTTAACCGCTTCTGGAATTGGAGCTGTTTCAGAAGTCACGTTAGCTGCTTTGTGGCTTAAATGTTTATGCCAGTTGGTAAACGTTTCTAGCTGGAAGCGGCATTGGAGGGTTTTCTATGGATGGTAATTTAGTCACCCATACTATTGTTGCCATAGCAGGTCATAGGCTTTGTAAGAGTTTGAATCGTCCCAGTGGGCTATATAAAGTCAGGTCTATGAATGCTACATTAATATTGGTAATATAGCAATTAGATGAGTTGGTTCAGGTCAAATGGAAGAATCGTCTCTTCCGGCGATAGCCAATTATTTCTCACTGCTCCTTTTATTGATGGACACTTGAAGCGTTTCTCTTAATAAAACGCCGTCTTGTTTGTGGTGATGCTTGTCTCACGGTGCCTTCCATGACTATAAAGAGCTTGTTTTCTTCTCTCTTTTACAGATGGACCAACCACAGTTCAGGTCCAGATTTCTGTCTACAGTGTGGATTCCTTTAACGAAGCTACCATGGTAAATATTTTAACTTCGTGCTTTCAACTCATTTTGCCGAGCTTCGGATTATTTGGCCTAAGGAATGGAGCGAGGACTTGGGTTCACTTAATTACTGTTCGAGACAGCTTTTCTTTGGCTAACGAATGTATCCAAGGACGGGAAGCCATAGCTTTTCATACAGCGTGCCATCTTCCCAATAAACATGCTCTTTGGGGCTTTGTTCGAGATTATCTGCCCTGCAAAAATAATTAGCCGTTAGAGAGAAGGGACAAATCTATCAACAGAATAAACGTAATTACCATTGGCGTGGCGCTTGCCAAGTGCCTTTAATGAGGAACCTTCTTGACCTATAAAACATTCTCATTTCACACATACATCAAGTGCGAATATCTTTTTCAGAAAGTAATTCTGAAATAATAAATAAATGGATAGAAAATGAACTTAATAAAGAAAATTATCGGCAAAAAAGTGATGATTTATATTCAAATTCTCATAGAAATGCACCATTTGACCTAGTCTTGGACAATCCCTACTGATGTTGTTGGCGAGACAAGCAGTGAGGTAGAAATAAAGAAGATAAAGTAGGAAGAGTGTCGTCTCCCCCGCTATACAGTATTAACCCCTTGATAGCCACAGACAGACAGCTAAATCATCACCGCTTCCGCTCTCTTTTTACACGCTTCCCACTTGTTAAAGTATTCTGGAAATGAGCCGGTAAATCACACACTAGACAAAACAAGAAGTAATTCACTCAGATCAACTGGGTCAATTTGAAGAGAATACAATGCGGTTTAGCGTAAATTAAGAAAACGAAACAAAGACTGCTTTTTCCTGAAACCATTAGCACAATGCTGTCTCCGGTCGTATAGTCCAATCCGATTTGGTTATTCAAGCTATAAAATTATTCAATATTATACATTCAATCTATATTCCGGATTATTGTCTAATTTGTTTTGGCTTGTAGCTAGCTTAACGATTCTGTATGCTAATAGTGCTTGATGAAATTGGACTTACACACAAATAAGTCTAATTATAATTTTCTGTTTTGCTTTGGGCATAATAGATTAACTGTATAGTATAAGGATATCTAAATTGAAAAAAATCTGAGGAGTAATTCTTCCCTTCATTGCTTATCGAATAAAATCAATTGGTGTGGCGGATATGTCTGGGCAATTCGGCCTGTTCTAATCCACAAAATGGCATTATTCAAGACGCAAATTTGTCTGGAGATTTTTTTGGGACTATTACGGGATAGGCTCCAATGATAGGCGAAAACCATTGTGGATGAGACTAGGATGCTAATGCGATTAAACGACCTGCCTGCCGAAAACAATTGTCGCCACCTTATTGTTAAATCCAAAATGATAGATAATGAAAGTTACAAACCTATACTTTAATAAAGTTGCAAAGGATTCTACAAAGCAAATTCTAGCTTAAGTGGAAGAATAAATCAATGAAATGGCTCCATTGTAAGATTAGGATATTTGGAATATTGAATTAAATTTGCTAACACAGTAGTAGAAAATATACAACAGAAAGACAAATCCACTATAAATATGTGTAATCCTGTTCTTTGCCTTTGAAGACGTCTCAAATTTTTTTCTTTAATACGCGAACTTACATTGTCGAACTACGACAAATGAGGGGGAAGTTTTATTAACATGCCCTAGCTGATGCCTCCCCTGTGGCACATTTAAAAGCGTTTACTGTCAATAATAAATATGATACAAACGTGTGTAACAATAAACTGTATTATTTTGGAAGAAAAATATCAAGATCTTTCTTTGGGATACCCTTGTGTAAATTATTCGAAATGGTCTGATGCGGTTACAGGCATCATATTTTTTTAAAAAAGTTTGTTTGTTGGTTTAATGTTTCTATTTTCGTGACATTTTTTTTTGGTAGTGTTACGGATTATATTTGTTTATTGATTCATTCATCTATCACCGGAACATGTTGCTGCTATAGATTTACCCTTCGTCTGTCTGTCCGTCCATCTGTGACGCGATCAGTGTTTTGCATGTTTTTGTAACGCTTCTATCAGCGGATTCAATCAAAAGTTTATGTAATTGTTTTATGACAGACGACAATATCAAATGAACATCAACTAATAGTCTATTTTTTTTACTTCTTGGTGCGTTTGCCTCCCATACTCCCCAAATTTAATGTTCTACTGCGATATTTTTATTTTCTATTTAACGGAACCCTCTAGCTAAGGGCAGTTTATTTGAAGAGAAGCAATTATGTCTTTGCTTATCACATAAGGAAGATAAACTTTCCAACAGTATTAACACACCTTGCATTTTAAGTTTGTGCTAGTGTCAATTATTGATTGAATATATCGCCGTCATATAAGTGTAATACCATTAAGCACGGAGTAAAATACCAATAAATCAATGTATTTAACATGGGTTTTTTTAAATAGAAAAATTCCAACCTTTATTTTGGAATATAACATTTAATAGAACCAGGATTTGTGTTTTTAATTCAAGGTTGTGAAATGTACAGGAACATATTGTGGACACCATTCTGATCCACCTCCCCTATATACCAATAGCTTTACCAATCCTCAGTATATAAGAAGCCATTGAGGATGGTAGAGCCATTATAATATGATTGCCTCCGTTTATTTGCATGTGAATGTGAAAAAAGTATTTTCTAGCTAATGTGTACATTTATATTCGTATAAAGTATTTTCTCTATCTGTAACAATTAATGGCTGTAAGGTTTAACAGTTATTCTTAGGAGTTGGTAAACGGGTTAAGTCACATGACATGGAGGGTCAAAGAAATTCATTATGAATGATGTGTTTCTGTAAGTCTGATAGACATTGGGGTCAAAAACAATTAAATATTTCATTTCCTTGGAACGAATCGCGCCGAATTCGAAATAACGGAAATGTCCTATTTTTCCTAATGGCAGCTAATCAGAAAGCTGTTATTCAGACCTCCACTGTGATGTAGGGAACTGTCCTAGGAATCGTGTCAACTGAACGTCTAAACTGGTGATGGCGTTTTAATATTTAATTGTAAAGATGTCGACGGAGAAAGACATTTTGCCACGATAAGTAGAGTTTACAGCTGTCCATAGATAAACGGTTTTAACAGCTGTGTTAATCTGGTCCCTTTAACCTTTTTAGCTAACATAGCAGTTATTAACCCCACACTGGTCTCGCTATAAAAGTGCATATTATTCCATACACAGGCCGTGTCAGTGAAAAGATTCAATACACGTTCAGCTTTCTGGAGATTTACCTCTTGTAAAATGTCTTATTGTCATAAAACTGTCTGCGAAATGGCATGTGCTTTGAAGTTTTCTAGTTCCGGATTACTGAAATCTCCAGTCTTGATCCGCGAAAAGCCACGATCAATCCCAATGTCTGAATTTTCAGCGCCATTCTCAGTATCATGATCGGGGTTTTGTTGGCAAGGTCTGGCCTCAGGTTAACGCTTTTAGAAATAAGCGAGGCACCAAGTGCAGACCTAATCGACAAGGTAAATTTCACTCCCCAGGTCTTGGAAGTCCTGTTATATATCATACATATCATCGGTACGTTTTGTCTGTATAGCCATTCACTTGTGCCTAATTTTTTTTATAAACACCAGTTGTTATGTTGCTCATTTGTTGGAGAGCAACATATACGAATAAGCGCATTCCAAAATGTGAATTCGTCTTTCAATCCTGTGGCATATATAAAATATTTGGGAACATAGGACAATTGGCCTTGGAAGATCGTTTTTGTTAATGGTGGTAACGCCTTATTGTTTAGCAAGGCAGTTTGGCCCAATAGCTTTTGCTGATGGTTTGTAGATAATATACCCCCGGTGCTCACATTGTAGTGGCATTTCACATTACAATTTTAAAGCTTTTCTCATACATGCTGGTCATGGGGTCGTATTTCCTCCAGTTCTCCGTTTTTTTTATGTGCACCGCAGTTTATGGAGATCTGTGAACGTGCATCCGGTTTTCTACAATATGCTGTTTGGTTTGTTGTCGAGCATTCCATTTACTGTTATACGAATGGCAAACTTCTTAAACAAAGATAAAATAAATATCATGTTTATTTTTTTTATAAATTGTTTTGTGTTTTTTCAGGACTATTCACTCTGCATCTTCTTACAACAAAAATGGGTGGACCCTCGTCTGGCCTGGCAGCAATATGACTACCACGAACCATTAGAGCTAGATGCAAAATTTATGGATGAACTCTGGGTACCAGATACATTTTTCTCCAACGAAAAAAGTGCAGACTTCCATTATGTGACTGTACAAAACAGGATGATGCACCTGTTTCGAAATGGACAAATACTGTACAGTGTCAGGTAATTCAGATAGCTGCAGTTAGTTATTAAGTAAGGCGGATCAATACCTCCACGTCAATTTTCTAATCAACAAACTAGTCGACAAAGCAATTATTCCATACAACAGAACGATCAAGTTCTGATAAAACAGTGAACATGAGTAAAGTACACCCTACAACGTCAATAGTTTAATCTTGCCCTCTGGGTAAAAGGGCACTACTACGAGCTGATAACAGCAATACTGATTCAATACGAGTTTTCAGTGTACTGCGTTTCAGACATCGATCTCAGTATAAGGGTCTAAGGTTCGATTTCTGGAAGGTTCTCGTTGAAAGTTTTATGAACTAGAATCTGTTTATACTGCGTAAAGTTATCTTCGTCATTATAAGATAAAACGTTCTAGTTAACAAATAATTGCAGGTTGAGACCCGTCCTTGGCTACGCCTCTGATAGAATAAACACATTTAGTCTGTTCGACACTGCCTAGAGGATTTGGTAAAGCTGGCTGTAGTTATCAACACATGATAAAGTGATTTTAAGTAAAGTATGTTGAGTGATAATCGGAAAATCGGACAAGTATATATCTAGCTTTGTTCGATGAATGAGATGACATGGTTCATTGAGCCAGAATCATATACGCGCCTGTGGAAAAGTAGTTAGTGAATTTAGGAAGGAATCAATGAGCGATGCAGTATCGATACTTGGATCAATGTGGAACCACGCTGCTGCCTTACATTGGCAACTGGCGTGACAATCACTCGACAGGCCGTTACTTAAATGCTATCCATCATACACTTTCAAGATCGGGCTTTTCCAAGGTCAGCCACAGATCACCGCAAACGGCCATTTTTAACACCACCAATTTCTCTGCGGTCAGAACCGCAGAGCATGACATTTTGAGCCTGACGTTTAATTGTCTAAATTGATCCCTGTAACGCATTTCTATTGAGAAACAGGTTTGAATTTGTTCATAGTTAACCTAGAACGATTTTTACAGTACAACATGCTACCGGTTCCCGTTTCACAAATAATGCATCAAGGAGTCATTTTACTTCATATTAAAGTCCCAACCTGATAGTATCGTTGGGGATTTGTGACAGATTAAGTGGCTTAAGTCAATTTTATCAAATTAATAGGCGTTTGGATTTACGATGTACCAAGACACTACCGTCCCATTTTGTTCCTGTTGTAATTAAAGTCCTCCTAATAAAATGTGCATCGGAAAGTAACTTAAGCACATCAAGCTCTATTGTGGTATTGTCATCAACTGAGAAAATTGCACTTGGTCTCTAACCCATGGTATCTTTTGCATTGCGGTAATATAGATGAGTTTTAGAATATATTGTGCCAATCTGTGGCAATTGCTTCTCTATGAATTACCAGAGCAAAGTGCATCTGTAAAATGAGCTTCACCTCGTTTTGTTATAAAGTCCTCGGGGAAATTATTCTATCATTTAATTTGCCTTTAACAGCGGCAATCATTTCCCAAGTGAATTACTCCATTGGGATGCCTAGTGCATTGTTATCCATTTAAAACTGAATTTATACACTTCGATTCTATTTTTTGTTTGGCCAAAACTTTGCAAAAGATTTTGAACTCTTGTTCTTTGGTTCCTCTTTTAAATATTGTTTACTTTTTTTTCAAAGGGCACTTCGAGACTCAACTCCTACACCGCGCTGCCTTTGTTGTTTTCTTCGGTGTTGATGTGTATATTTATGTCTTTTCAGACTTTCTTTGACGTTGAGTTGTCAGATGAAGTTACACGAATACCCATTCGATTCTCAAGTATGCAGCATTTCACTAGAGAGTTGTGAGTATATAATATAGCTTTCGAGAGGTTTAGTTTTTCCGTTGTCCTCTCAAGACTCATTGTTAAGCTACTTCTATCTTAACAACTGATAAGATACAAAAATAGAAAGTATGCATAAGTTAAATGCAAATTATTAAGTATCGAATAGATTAAATGTTGAATAAATAATAAAATATAAACGACAAATAAAAATGTAAAATTGAAATCTAAATAAAATAAGACAATGGGGTCTGTTGGACTATTCTGTCATCTATATTTTAAGAGGGTACTAATGCTAGATTTTCGAAACGTATCCCGATAATTAGTTTGCATGTATCATGATATATGCACTAAAAGGGTACTATGAGGCATCGTTAGATTTTGTTTTCCAATGATTTTGAGTCGGTTATTTTAAAAGAGGTGTTTGTCCTCGGTTGATCGTGTGACAAACGCTATACCTTTTTTCTAATAGTGTACAAGTAGAGATTAATGACAATCTCCGCTAAACTATGATAAGTTTAACTTTGGTGTATTATGCAAGATTAACTGGCTATCCAAATCAACAGTGGTAATTATATAGCTGGGAGGTTTTACAAACAAGAAAGTTCAAATTGGAGATAAATTTTAATCTTGCCTGAAAACCGCTGTAGCACAGTGCAGAACATTTCTTTACATAGCAGAATTAAAGCATACTCTTATGTTCCCTAAAACATATCTCATTTCACCTAAGACCCGATTCAAGGACACAAGAAACGTGCCCTTCGCTCAGGAAAGTGTGCAAAAGAACGATTTTTTCCTATTTTTATCTTTGATTTCTAAAGTGATATTTAATGTTTTGTTTATCTCCTCTGCAGTTCTGTGTAGAATAAACACTCTGGTGTTTGTAGACCGGTGGGATTTTCCTGTTTGGTGGACGGGAAATTATTGTTTTCTCTCCTAATCCAAGGAGAAGCGAATTTAATCAAAATCTAAATTTTTTGTCAGAAAGTTTGGGAAATTGATTTATTTGAAAGCGAACCGGCTGGTGGCCTCTTTTTACTAGATGTGGCTTTGATGTGGAGCGGGGTTTCCGAGAGTAAGTCAATCACGTGAAGGGTGATTTTGATACGGACAGATTTCAATCTTAAGGGATAAATAACTCAGCAGCGAGTTCATTACTTTGACCCGGTGGTGAGAGATTGTTTTCTTTTACAGTCTTAGTTGTTCACTGATCGCTGTGCAGCGCGTGTGCAGTTATACAAAACTGTTAAAACATTAACAATGTTATATTCGTGACCATCACGCTGATAGATTATAATTATAGGTATTCAGACGTGATTAAACTTGCACAATGATGTTAGGTTATACGAGCATGCTGTTCTAATGAACACAAAGCGTAATTCCGAGCACAGAAAAACTACACCTCACTCAGCGCCACACACGTTATGTCCTCATCATTTGTAATACGGCTAATCCTGATGATGTCAAAATAAAGAGTTGATTACAATAGAGATTTCGATGTTCGAAATAGCACTTCTTCTGTCATGTTTATAATGTTAATCATCATTATTAATAAAATCATAATTAAAAAAATATTAATATGAGTATAAACAAATGTCGTTTTTCGCGGTTTTACAAAATAACTAATTTAGCAGATTAAGGATTCGTGTTTGACGCCGTACTTAATGATATTTCGCTGATATGACAGCGGTGAATTCCAACAATAATTGACACTAGCACAACCAAGATGTGAAGCATTTCCATCATGTTTGAAAGTTAATTTTCCTCAAATGCTAAGAAGGCCATTACGGAAATATGTGGTAAGGTTTTCTACAATACATCCCAATTGAGACTTTTTTCTTTCATTCTCGCAATACCGCAGTATGGAAATAATATATATTTATTATATGATTCTGGATGATAAATTAAAAAGTGAAACGTTCTTGTGGATAGGGTGCTTCTGTAACTGTCAGTGTGGAAGTCGTTTCGATGTGTATTGTTGTGTCGTTTTTATATCTTTTGAATTGGGGATTGTATTTGGGACACGTGGAGGCTTTTTCTGTGTTGACGAATTCACAGCTTGTTTGTACAGGACAATGTTCTATTTATTGATTATTATTATAAGCATGTTTAGAATTACTCGTTTCAGGTATTTATGTCGAAAAAAATCTAACTAAATTTTATTCAAGTGTGTAGAGCCTAAGACAATGCAAAAGTATGGCAAGAGTAACTTTAGAGTTTCTTGAAAGTATATTACCAATGTACTTTCACATTCTGTCAGTTTGTTCTTGAGGGGATATAATACGATATGATAACAAACTTTAAAGCTATAAACCGTTTCTTTTTTAAATTATATAACAGTTTTTGATAGTGATTTCAACACTGATTTAAGTTACAAGGACACCATCAAATTATTGCCTAACACCTGTAAATGATTGGATGTTTGTAATTGTTTGTCTAAGTCAGCGTCTAAAAAGGTTTCAATTACATCTAAAATAGGTATTTATCTAAATGTCTTTCCATACGCATCATACGGCGTTTAACAATTCTTAACTAGCCAGACACAGGCTGATGTACACCAGAGCGTAATTGCGCTTAGTTAACACTGTTTTATGTGATTACTGCGACTTCTACCTCTACTAAACGGCGAGCACTGTCTCAACATTTTCATGTATCAATTAGTATTCATTAGTAAAGACAGCCTGGGTTATCAGCTCCATTAATCAGGCATTTGTGGTTGTCACAAACCTAACATTGATAGCAGACATCAGCCAGCCAGTTGTCTGGACGAGTTCCTATTTGGATAATTCTCTCCTTAAAGTTATTACGTTTATGGCTTTCACAGCGACAGCTAGTTGTTCTTCGAGTTGTGAAGACGACTTCATTACGAAAAGAAAAAACCCCGCTGATTTGGCTTTTTTTTGGATGCATTTATCAGATAGATTTCTAAAAAAATCTATCCCGGTATCTGTCTATGTTATTAATTTTCTATTAATATTTTTGATTGCCATTTTGTATCATCTCAAAATTAAATTTTCTTAGTGATCATAATCTAATCATAAGACTTCAAGGCACCATAACAATTACCCAATTACACATTGATTGAATACCTATATTCAAGCCTTAATAGAATGCATAATTGTACTGTGTAATATGTTGTTAACTCGACGCAGTTTTGTCCCTTGGATTACACGACATTATCTAGCAATTGGAACGTAACTAATGCCTGACCATCAGAAAATTGCTTTTTCTTTGACTCATCGACAGGGGCTATTCGACAAAATCTCTGTCCATTAGCGTGCACACATTGCACAAACGAGTCCATGTGGAGAGTCGGACAAACACTTAATCTTCAACACAGTTACTAGCGAGAATCTGCTATAGACAGCAAAGTCCCGTTTAAGGTGAACAGAAAACACATTAATCAGTGGACACAGACTACTTCTTTTGTTATTAAACGACACCAACCAAGAGCTTATTACAATTCCAGATATCCGCTCTAAATGTTCTAGTATTCTGACAAATGTTTGTTGATGTATCTCACAGGACGTCCATGACATTTAGTGATGAAACAGCTTGTTCGCCTTTTATACCATATCAAAACAGTTTCAGATTCTAACTGTGGGGTTTATGCCGTTTAAACCATCCGTTGTCGGGAGCTGAAAGCTTCGTTAGCCTAACAGTCTGTTAGTTGACGTAGCGTCACAAAACAATTGACGTCACGCAAAAATTAAAAGCTTTGTTACGTAACCTAATCAAAAAAAATAAATTTTTAGTTGATCTTTTTTATTTGAAAATGGTGATTTTCACATAAATTTAAGACAGAAGTACAAACCCGTGGAATTTTGCAACAATATTTGGATGACAAAAAGTCTTGTCGTAAAGTGTTGGAGGTTAACAAGACTATTGACATCTCTTGTACAAAAAATAATAATTATTTATTCTTTTTGAATCATTTTTTGAATTCCTATTTATAATAATGCATATTTGAGTCACATTCATCAGGATTCTGATAAAGCAATAATGATACATATACGTCGCCAATCTAAGGATTTAGACGGTTATCGTTAAAAATATTCAAATACACTGAGCAATTGTTGTAGATGGACACACGACAGAATCTATGGTATTCGAATGGTTTGACGTCGACCCACTTGACATCAAACAAGGATTAGAGCTACCTCAATTCGATCTTCTTTATACAACTCTGCACGACTGTACAAAGACATACGGAGGAAGTAAGTTATTCGTTTTCAAATGTTAAATCGTATGTGTCTAGTCAGTAATTTTTATTACACTCCATGAACTTAATGTAACTAATTCGGAAAAGTTTAAAAAGGAGGATGAATGCAGATTAATGTGAATGCTATTCACCTCTTATATTATTAAATGTTTTAGCACAATGCATTATGGTATTACTGATTTTTCTCTAAACACAGCTATGAGCAGACAGAGAATGAAAATAAACATATTTTTGTCACACATGTGCGTAATTATATCACCAATTATTATTGTGCATGTGCGCAAATTGCTTGTTTATATGTTTTGTATAAATGTGTAATGTGGTCTGTGGTTTCAGATTTAGACACGTTTTTTATTATCTGACGATGAAGTGATGCCTGGCTGTTGTCTTATTTATTAACAAGGAAATCTTAATGGCATTCCATTGTTATACTGTGTGGTCTTTGTCTTTGTAGGAAGCAACGTAGCACTTATGGAAGCATGGTCGTCAATTAACACCTTATATAATTCGTTTAAGTCTGTTGGTCATTTTCAGTACCGTAAATGTTTAAATACATATTTGCCTTCACTATTTGCATGATCAGTACGCTATGAAAATTCGACTGCATTATATTATGATGGTATATGGAATGCTGTAGTGTAAGTCTCTCCTTTTATCACTTCTTGGTGGGAGATGCAATGAATCAATGTTGTGGTAAGTCTTTATTGTCACTCCAAAAATCACTATGAACGCGGCTGTCTTTCGTTGTCATGGCCTCTGCATGGCTTAGCACTAGTTTGCACGTCAAGTGAAAGGTACTTGTAATTCTGGATTTCTGTCAGCAGCTAATTACACCTGTCTAGAAGCCAAGCTACACATGAAGCGAGAAGTGGGATACTTTATCATCCAGATTTATATCCCGAGCATCTTGATAGTGATCCTCTCCTGGGTGTCTTTCTGGTTGAATGTGGACGCCATCCCGGCTAGGATCTCTCTAGGTGTCCTGACCATCCTTACCATGACCACACAAAGCTCTGGGGCCAGATCTTCACTTCCCAGGGTATCCTATATTAAAGCAATCGATGTCTGGATGTCAACATGTCTTCTGTTCGTCTTCGCGGGACTGGTGGAATTCGCCGTTGTCAACGTGTTGGCTAGGAAACAGATTAGGGCACAGAGTAGGGCCGTTGACGAAGAAGCCATGGAACTTGTCAATACACATTCAGTCAATGGAAATACAAAGGTTTGTTAGTGCAATTCTTATCCTCGAGAATTTGAATCAAACTTGTGTAAGAGAAGTATTAGCTAGAATGAAAACTTAAATCAAGCTACAATAGATATATCTTTGCTATATTCGCATTTCTTCAAATCTGCTGTTTGAACTGATGAACTAGATATGAAAGTACTCTATTGTATTAAGTTAACATATGGTGCACGTGTTCTTATACTGGTGGTGGTCAATTAACAGTTGTTATGGGTTAATTGCGTAATTCATTTATTAGATTGGCTGTTTTATCTGGAAATATGTGGGTACATCTGGATTATTTTTCTCAACAACAGAAAATTCACAAGTCTCTTTTTTTGATACACGTACTAGTTCATCCTCGTGATATAATGAACAAACCACTTTTCAATTTTCTATGATATTGGTCACTTGTCTTTCTGATGTCCCATACACGGCGGATAAAATTTGGAGTAAGCAGTGCGACACAGCCGGATAAGAGACGGTCCCGAATAATCGAGATGACGTTTGGTCTTGCCTGAGAGGAATCGCGAACCCACAGCTTTGCAGAAGTTGTTGATGAACGCTGGGATAGAATCTCCTAAATTACCTGACAATCATTTCCCCTCACATTGATTAAAAACGCTGAACCTAGACAGCAGTAGTTAGTGCACGTGGCAGAGTATCGGCCGGAAAGATTAAATACATAATATCCCCAGCAAAACCATTCTGATCACGCGAAATCTTCTGTATACGCTTAGAGCAGATCTCTTAAGTCCCGTAGGGACGTGTTTTCTGTCTAAGTTTGTGGGTTGATGTCTGAGTATATCATCACCAGACATAACTCTGAAATATCCGTTGATATGGTAGTATATTTGACAATACGGAACTAAGTTTTCACAGATCTTGAAATCCCACAGTCCTTATCAAGGTTTCATTCAATCGGAACTTTTGATGTGACTCCACCCTAGTCAATTTTGTAAAAATGGAAAATCAAATTGGGCTTCCACTTTTTTTCTGAGTCGCAACATCTTATAATTATATTAATCTGGTATGTGGAATAGCGATCAATCATTGTTTGTCTCAGTTACAGCAGAATTACAAATACGTTAAAGTTTATAAGTTTTCTTCTGTTTTGCTTGAATAGCTAACTGTATGGTCAATTACACACACAAAAAAAAAATGACGTCACAGATTTGTGTGGTTGCTGTTATAAGCAAAAGTTAGATATACTTTATGACCTCAAGAACTAACTTAAACGCCCTTAGTTACACAAGTCGCAATACTTATTGACAGTTGGGATATATATTCGTTTAGTTTCGGTTGCAATTTTTAAATGCAACCTCAATTTAAAAAATCCATTCGACAAAAATCCGATTAATTTTATATGAATTTAATCTTTTGTGTGCAAGACAATTAAGTTATGAGCAAAGCTTATAATTATTTACATTGAACAAGTGATTGAAAACGTACATAAAGGCGGTTTGAACCTAACAAATACCCGAAATGATCATAATTTCTAAATAATTAACAGATGGAAATCATCTTCACGTTCAACAATCTATTAAGTATAGGACTGCTTAAACACGCATAACTTTCCTTGCCTAATCTGG
>JAQQZZ010074568.1:0-20816 GCA_030265115.1 Mopalia vespertina
TTTTTATATATTCGAAGATAAAGTTCCAAATCATGGTATCGTTCGGCTATTTCTAGTGGTTAGGAAGCTTCATGTAGCATACATGTAGCTAGGTGTGGTCTTGTGACTGCCTGGTAAGATAGTGATGGTGCGGGTTTATCCCAAAGTTCCCAGTCTGCTTTGAAAAGCTAGATGGAACTTGATGGTTACAAATAACTTATATGATAGACTATTAGGATTACAGAACTTTGCATCTATCCCAACCCCCTGCTATTTAAAGGCTTCGGATTCCGTGACTGAGCTGAATACTCATTCTGTGAGCTACGCTTAGGAGACAAATGTGCAGGTTTAAATCATCCAAATTATTCCAAAAGACTGACGTTTATAGATCTGATTTAGTGAGACAGGATAATTTAATAACAATAATCTCGTTAATATATAACCCCACAAATAGTATAAAATTTTATAAATCCCCTAGCTTGGGTCCCCAAGACCTGTACATGGAAATAATTTCCATGGCAACTGCCTCCTTTTATCATCACTGGCATCTTACTTATCATCCAGTTCCAACACGGCACAACCGCTTCTCTTCACCACAACTGCAAAAAAACACAAAATACAGATTAATAATGAGACTAAAATAACTAGTTTCAGAACAGTTGGTGATATTTGAGTGTAGATTTTGAAATACCTGTTAATAAAACTAATAACAATTTCACTACCACTGCCATTGTTCATGTAAACGGAGATGCTGGTGTTGCCAGCTCTCCTAACAGCGGTTACTTTTACAATTGTCAATATCTTTTTGTTAAAAACAATGAGTATGCCCGAAGCGCGGAGAAGCGTTGGCGAGTGCTCGTACATTTTTCATTTCTAACCCAGTTTAAAGAAAAGAATTTCTGCTTAGAGTCTCGGCTTCAAATATTAAATTAAGTAATATCTAGTCGAAGAGACACAAATAAAAACATTTTGTGACAATAATTTTTTTCTTCAAATTATATTAAATTGATATAAATATATTAAATGCCTCTGCATGTTTACATACTGTAGCAGAGGCATTATCCTGTCGCTTGACAAAATCCAAAATGGCAGCCACTCTGAAAAACAGCGTGAGTATTTCACGTTTTATTTTAATTATCAATATCAAAACTGATGTTCATCACCTTGCTAATTGTCTCATATATACCTATTTGTAAGGGAATTATTGTGTTGTCTAACCCTGGAAGAGATCGTGTGAAAACAAGGCGTATATGGTGTCGACAACTGAACCCACAGTGACTTTTTACAATATATACTAGAATTTTAAGCGATTTCTGCTTGACATCCGACGGTGCTAGAAGCTAAACTAGCATTTTTAAAAATATATTTTCAAGAAAGTAAAAATACAACTAAGAAAATAATCTATGTATCTTATAAAGTATGAATTTATTGATTATTACACATTACACTGTATTACACATGAAATGAAAACTCAAAAAACTGCCAAAAGTTTAGCTACTGAGTTTGAAGGCTTCATGTAATTGCCTAGTCCGAGTGGCCCTGACGTTTTGTTTTTGATAATACCTGACGGCGAAAACAAGACCCATCAGAGAATAACTCAAAAACTATCGTCTGAGCCCCTCGGACTAGTAATTGCCCTACAGCGGTATCTCCTGTAGCAGGATGCATTGTGGGAGACGGGGCCAGGCTAGGAATATGGTGGCTTGACAACAAAAAGTTGGACCGTCATGTTCCATTTTTTTAAACGTGGATTCTGGAAGACTTAAGGACGCATTTGTAATAAAAAAAATCACAGCGTTCAGAATACAAAACGTAACGGGACAGTAGTTAATGGAACACATACAAGTCGGTAAGTGTAAAAACTTAAAATTACACGATTAGGAGCGTTTAAACTCTGTATCTCTACAGCTACATGATATGATAGGCGATCAGAGATACAGAACTCTGCATCTTCATTCGATATGGACAGTCTCCGACAAAACACATTTTATTCTTGTCTGTGTTGATTACATCTGCTATCCAGAGTACTAGGCACCGTCTGCCAATGTAATGCTTTCGACCCGATTATGTTGACCTCATCCTCTCAAGTATTCCACGTAATTCACTCCACTTTCAGGTAAATTCAGCATTCTTTCTTGTTTTATAGCATCAACGGAAAGTTTGAAAAGATGCAAATTCTCCCTTTCAGTCATATAGCAGCACAACCCCAACACAAAATACGGCTCTGAAAAATCGGTATTCAAAACATAACGGCAGAGTCTGAACGATGTACCCGGAAGTAGAAGAGGATGAGCCTTACTCCCAATGGACTGTTACAACGCGTGAGTAACACGAGTCGATTAAGTATGCGTTATCACTGTAAGTATTGAAGCATTTCAAGCGCACAACTACAGTGAAACGGTCCATCCCTTCAAATAGGGCATGCAGATATTGTTGTGTTCCACCGGACTTCGGGTATCTCGTCCAAACTCTGTCGCAATGTGTTGAATAAGGTACCGAATTTCCAGAGCCTTATTTTGAGTTGCTGATTAGTGAGGCTTTGGGACTGGAAGGGGGAATGGAGATCTATTTCCATTTATGCTAAAAGTAGTGAAGGGAATTACATAAAATATCGCAGATCACCTGACGTGACTAGCAGGCAAAGCCCGGAACTCCTAGTTTCAAAGAATGTAGGGTGTAACCGGAAGTGGAGGGAATTACATAAAATATCGCAGATCACCTGACGTGACTAGCAGCCAAAGCCCGGAACTCCTAGTTTCAAAGAATGTAGGGTTTAACCGGAAGTGGAGGGAATTATTTGAAATATCACAGATCACCTGACGTGACTAGCAGCCAAAGCCCGGAACTCCTAGTTTCAACGAATGTAGGGTGTAACCGGAAGTGGAGGTTATTATTTGAAATATCACACATCACCTGACGTGACTAGCAGCCAAAGCCCGGAACTCCTAGTTTCAAAGAAAGTAGGGTGTAACCGGAAGTGGAGGGAATTATTTGAAATATCGCAGATCACCCGACGTGACTAACAGACACAGCCCGTAACGTCTAGTTTCAATCCTGTTTTAGTACATCAGAAAGTAAGATTTCACTATAAAATGATCATTCAGATGACATCGTTGTGACGCTGGCACTTATATTCCCAAAAATCTACAATTGGACTATCAAGTAAAATATGCATTAAAATTGCCACAAAATCGGGTAATAACATCATGATAATCTGGTGAGGCCGCCATTATAAAGTCCAGCATGACACCGATCTGTTTATGATGTATTTGTATGATATCCTGTGATTGTTCTTTATTTGTTATCTTTGTTTATTATCAGTGGCATCGGGGGCTGATTCTCTAACCCATGGATCTGTCGCGTCGTGATGTTAGTGTATTAACCTTGAGTATGGCGTTAAACTCCAATCAAACAAAAAAAAAACAATTTCAAAAAAGTACATTTCCCAAAGATCGCAATCATGTAGAACTCGCGTCGAGTAGTTTGAAGCTAACCTTGATAATTCTATACATTCCTGCCCCTTGTTACACATACCGGTGGACGACAACATTGCGCGAGAGCACGCGCGATGTTAATGAATTGACTGGAATGTCTCTTAATTGGCCACTTCAATTCTTTCTTATAACTTGCTGAGAAATGAGAGAGACCATATTCCAGATGCATTGCCTAATGGCGTTTATTCCGTAATCCATTATGTCGCTTCAACAACGTGGTTTAAGTTCGATATGAAATCTACGCAACAATCGACAACAATCTAGGCGATAAACAAGAGATGCATAACATCCGTAATTACGAAGATTTCTATACGTTCTATAGGATCGTTTATAATGATTTTTAACATATGTAGCTTACATCGGCTCTAATTGACGAAGCAACAAAATACCGAAACGGAAGTAATAGCATTGCAATCAATCGATAAATGAATTTGTCAAGTTATTTTTTGTATTTCCATTGAACAAAATGAATGGTGTGCTTGGGAGCTGTCCTGGTGACGGTCTACCAATGACTGCTGTGCATTACGGCTTGGTGGTAACTGATAAATAAAAAAACCCAGCTTGCACAAAAGACAGCCTTGATTGTCGTCGCAAATAGCAGCAGGACGCAGGTGTTCAATTTGTCTTTGCAATAATGCTATCTCCTCAGATAAGCACGCTTGGTTCTGGGGTAATACTCACTGCGGTTTTCCTGGCCACAGGTTAGCGATACACTGATGTCATTCGTAAAATTGTCAACAGACACAGCTTGTGGGCGGTCTAAACGGCATACTAATGGAAAATCAAAGAAATATTATAACTGTTAAAAACGTTCAAAGATCTGGTTGTATTTCACATTTCAGTATAAACAAGAAAGTTCGTTTCATGTTACTTTATTCACAACACTGATTAACACAAACACTTAGACACTTTTTTTTCTCAGACAACACGGGAAAACAAGAAACAATTTCAACGAAAATTAATCTGTTTTTTAAATGTTTTTTTTATATCCTTCCAGAAATACGCAATCGTTTTTATTGTGTGTGTATGTATATAACAACATTTGGCCACGCGGAAATAAACAAAATATACTTAAATATTGATCTATCCTGCAAATATATTCAGGAAAATTAAAACTAAAAACACAATAACAGAAAACACAATAGAGGTAGTAGCCCACACCGATTAATAAAAGCATAGGTGACCCAATATAGGTAGTAGCCCACAGGTAACACAATAGACGTAGTAGCCCACAGGCAATACAATAGAGGTAGTAGCCCACAGGTAAAACAATAGAGGTAGTAGTAGCCCACAGGTAACATAATAGAGGTGGTGGCCCACAGGTAACATAATAGAGGTAGTAGCCAACAGGTAAAACTATATAGAGAGTAGCCCACACCGAATATTAATAGCACACGTAACACAATAGAGGTATTAGCCCACAATGATGCTAAATATAGATTACTGACGTCCGTTTTTTATAATGATCGAAGATAGCAATACATTGAAGTTTTCAGATGGTGAAGTGGCAATCTCTTGGATTCGTTAAATCTAGAGATCAATTGAAATATCCTTACCAATATGTGAAGAAAAACACTTTCAATCTTATGGCACCAAACAGTCTAAAAGATCTGAATGGAGTGAAAGTTTCACTTTATCACGACTAACCTGCATTTAGTACATCTCAGTATTTATACACTATACCCGACTCCATTCACCGAAAATTTTGCCTGGCATGGCTTCTTATCTCAGCAATATATCGCTGGCCTCTGATGACACCACATCAAACATATTTGTTTGGTTGACCGAACTTAAGGTTATTTCACTCATATAACCGTTACACGATACCGGCTCACTCTTACTGTGTTCAGTGGTGCAACATAGCTCCGTGGGCGTCAGCACAAGACGGGGATCTCACGAGCTGCACATTAAAACTGTCAGATTTAATATGCACAAAAATCATTAGTACCTCAAACGAAACGTCATTATATGGACTACCAAATGGATCATGAATATGGAAAAACAATGAGGGTATTTTTGTAGAGATTGATAAAGAAGTGGGTTTAAGCACGTTTTGACCAAAAAGATGGCGTGTAACTTAAATTGTATA
The DNA here is from genome assembly GCA_030265115.1 of Mopalia vespertina. Taxonomy (NCBI): domain Eukaryota; kingdom Metazoa; phylum Mollusca; class Polyplacophora; order Chitonida; family Mopaliidae; genus Mopalia; species Mopalia vespertina. The sequence continues at coordinate 5,563 of JAQQZZ010074568.1, forward strand.
CCTGTAAGGAGTGTCAATTGAATTGTTATTCAATTACTACTTTTTTGTTATCAAACGGATCAAAATTTATGGTGTTACTTGACCCCTTGGACTCGAAACATAAAACTGTTGGTATCATTTCTATTTAAAGTTAAACATTCAAATTTTATAATACTGAATCAATTGTAGATTGACTGAATACAAAAATGAACAAAAATTAAACAGCTGTATAACGATGAAAACATAAAACACTGTCGGAAAATACCGATATAAATGCACCGAAAGTTGACGACCTGCAAAGCGTCTCAATGAGTGCTTCCTGCTGCCAGAACTATACTGGGTTGGGTAGAACAGTCCGATGCACGACAACTGTATTAGATGGGACATGATCCACCTTGTGCACAGTGCAAATATGATGGAGGTTCGGCACCCTTTGTTGTTGGCGGAATTCAAGAAAGGAAACTGATTTAGCCATACATCTAATTGTAATCGACAAGGCCGAATATCAGTGAAATGCAGATCACACACTAGCTTTTTGCCATTTTCACATCTTCATATTTGCTGTTGTTGCCTAGTAAAATTCCCTTTGATGTATTGATTAATTGGCCCGAGGAAACGCTATAGCAAACCCATTAACTCTTAAAATCCCAATGGACTAGGTTAAAAGTTAATATCATTCAACTTTAAGCTAACGAAAATAGAATGGCTTTGAAATGGCATTAAAGCCGCTCAGAGAAAATGTCACACAAAGTTACATTTATCAGCCTTGAAATATATAATTTGATCAAATGGGATTATGATATGTCGAACCCAAGTAATCCATCAAGTCTAACAGGAATGGGGTTTTTTTGTATCAACTCGCAACAATGGGATTTTTAGTGTATAAAGTTCTCATGTCATCGGATTAGTGTACAAGGCATATGAACTGCTTGTGTCGTGTCATTAAGTCATGTCTTTCTTGTGGACACCTTTAAGAAGTTTATGAAGACGATCTTATGCAGCCAATACTTGAATACATTAACATAGAAAAACTTTAAAAAGCTTTTAAAAAATTTTAAAAATATTTCAAATGATTGGGTAACACAGATTTGTTAAGCTTTATTGAAATATATGTTTCCTGTGACTGTGAGTTAATGGAAATAATAGGCAAATTTCATTTCTTTGAATTTATGAAAAAAAATTCTTGCTCTCCTGACCCACGTGTACTTATACGGACTGTTTTTGTATTGATATATATATAATAGCTGTTTAAGGGGGACAACCATATTAGAAATAGCATCCATGCTTGTGTAGTTGATTTGCCCTTAAGGGATAAGACAAGTTGTAAATTTAGGACCAATTAGCTTGAACAAAAGCAGATTTTCTAAAAAAAAACAAAAAAACATTACGTTCTATGTGTGAGTCTGAATACAAAATGGAATGTTTTCGGTGTTTTGTCTTAACAGTACCTGCTTTATTTATTCGCTTTGCAAATATAACAATATTTGTCGTTGATATGTTTTGTTTGTTTGATTGGGGTTTTAACGTCGTACTCAAGGGTGTTTCACTTATAAGACGACGGATTGTCCTCTTCGCACTGATCCTTGTCTAATTACAGTGGAAACCTCGTAAAAAACACCCCCACGATTGCCGGAGCCACATAGTGTGACTCGCTCATATACAACAGAGCCGACAGACGGACTCGATCCTGTGGACAGTACATCGAAGTAGGATTAGTAAGCGCACTCGCTAACCACTAAGCCACGGCCACCGTTGATATGTATTCCGCATTAGTGTGACCTGGTGATTGGAAACTAATATTAGTTCAACAAGGTTAAATATATATGTTATATTTATTATAATGTGTCAAATTAAAATTCAAAAAAATTGATTTATTCGTGTTTATTTGAAATGCAGCCGATAATTCCTACGACACATGTATTTTATGACATCTATATCGAATATTTTGTTGGCTAAATAGTTATCCCATACTTTTTACACCATGTAAAAGGTTATTACCTTCTATCGATTTGAGAACTATTTAAACACTCGTCACAGAGTTTATCAAGAAAACGAGACGATTCGTCGGTTTTATAATTAATCAACATCCCTGTGCCAGTGTGATTAATTTTTTAGATACAGTTATATCTTCTCGTTATTAATTGTTATAAGTGATGTATTTTCGGGCTGTGATATCTATCCTAAAATTCGGTCTTGGTAACTTGGCTGATTATAATAAAAAACAAAATTCAACTATTAAGATTCTCTGGGAAACTACACAAATAAAGGGTTAAAACAAGAGGTAATTATCCACGGAGCTTCTCTTAGCAATGGATTTCTCTCTCAGAGTGTGAGAAAACACGTTACACTAAACCCACGTGATTGTTTTATACGCTATGCTCCGCGTGTTTCGTTTGATCTTTGGAAGATTGCCATGAAGCAGGACTGTAAATGGTGTTTCTAAAATACAAATTATGCGAACTGAGCACATTCAGAAAGCAAACATGATTTAAAATTTGTTTGATTGGGGTTTGAAAACGTACTTAAGGTTATTTCACTCACATGGCGGCGTGCCAGCCCGATGTGTTAAGAATACCACCCTGGAAGCCACTGGCAACAAACAAAGACAAGACAGGACAGTCACAGGACGTTGTACAAAGACATCGTAAACAGATCGGCTTGATGTTGCCCCATAGTTTTAAAAGCACCAGGGCAACAATAAACTCTCTTCCAACTCTCTCCATACGACGTTAAACCCCAATCAAACAAACAAATCTAACCTCTCCACAAAACTTTAGAGATTAACGAGTTATCTATAAATCCAGTTTACCATTATTTGTTACGCCAAAAGTCGTTTGTAGGCCAGATATTGAGTTTAAACTCCCTAAACCATGTAATCGCTCTGCATCCGATTTGGATGCATTGCAATGACACTCGTATTTAGTAGATAGATCTGATCAATTCAGATATAATGCCCATCATACGTATCGCGTGTTTATTGTGAAGCCTTTCAGTGTGTAAAAAATGAAAATTACTGGCCCTTCTGCGATAATTGCAAATCTCAATTCAAGGCTGGATGAAAGAAAATGGCGGTTCGACTGTCCATACTTGATTCGTATTTCGCATTTTTAAAGAAGCATCTTCGCGACGGTAATTAATTGAACACATAAAGGCAGGTTTGTAACTAGACTGGAAGTAATGTTATTTCAAACCAAGTATCTCTAGATAATGCTACATGCTACAGGGCTCCAGATAACTGTTTTTCACAAGAGGTATTTACCCTCACTTTTCAGAACATGGGGGTATTTACCCGTCCCCCACTTTTCAGAATATGTAGGTAATTCACAAATTCACAGGTACACAATTTTACACAATTACGTATATACATGCATGTATGTTCAATTTGTGATGTTTGACAGTTTCTCACTTTTAATAGCATGGGTTTCCTCATCAAGTACAACCAACATATCTAAAGTGACCAAACTGTTAGAATAGCGGCTTTACCTAAATACTGACTAACCTTCCTCTTTTTTTTTCTTTAGTTCAATAAACGTTCGGTAGGAATAAAATTATCGAATACTGATAGGCCTAGGCCTATATTGCCATGTAAACGTCAACACGGTTTGAATATGGTATTTTAGATATAAGTAGCGGTTGAGTTTGACACCATAAGCAAAAGCAAACAATGGTTTAAAAAATATTCACGTTATAATTACATGTAGCTCGAAACTTTATCGCTATAATTCTTCAGATAATCGCATCATGTACCGGCAAAAACTTCCGCCATCACTTTGCACATACAGTACTACCGCTAGAGGGCGCAGCCACGCAGTGTTGAAAGCGGATTCTCCGGCGGCCTGGCATTTTTCACATTTATATAACGTTGAATGTCTATTAGTGCAAAAAGACCAACACAATGGAGATTGTATCAATAAACTCCTGCACAAAAGGAGCCCCGTCATTGGCCATTATTCTGTTATGTCAGCCAGTCACATAGCGTTTTTCTCGTACGTCTTGGCACATTACTCTGACATCAACTATGGTTCTGAGTTTTCTATCATCGTTTTACGCACGTAAATAAAGATGTTTGCGTAACGGCATATTCTGCTGCGTTCTGTTACGCAGCTATTTTAGTTTCTGTGCGTATTTGCACAAAAATACTGCGTAAAATATGCAAATACGCACGCTATCTGGAGCCCTGTGAGTTGTCTTCAGCTACTCTGGATTATCTATTGATTGGTTGCTTACTTTTGTTTTTGTAATCATATGTTAACCAAACTATTGGTGTTTTGAATAAATGAAGAGAGACAAATTTGTTTTGTAGCTACAAATGAACCCTATGAAAACAGCATCTACCATTACATGCCAGAACTATAATCCTGCAGGTTTAAAATACAGCCACATCTGTCAAGCCAAAAAAACCAAATGAAATTCATTGTTATTATAGCTATAATGTTGCACAGTTTAAATTGTGCTGATGCATTGTCTTTTTACAGGGTCGAAAAAAGACAAAACCAAAGATGGATCTGCACAGCCGAAGTTATGCTCCTGCTTCTATTGCCGGCGACACGGACATGGATGACCACAGCATTGGCTTCACTCCAGGACAGGTTTGCCATCATTTTATTGTCCACCACTACTATAGTAAGGGGGACTTAGGAATGCTACTCGGCATCCATCTGCCTGTCCATCACAAATGTTTGTGAACATGCTACCTTGAAAACAAATTTACCGATTAACTTCAAACTTGGTATGTAGCTTCCTCCTGTGAAGACGATGGATGGTATTGCATTTCACCAAATTCTGTAAAAACAAATGTGAGTTATTACATAATCTTATAATATTCATTACATTTAGAATAAATTCAGGACTTAACTTCAAACTTTGAAGATAGCTTCCTGCCTTTAAGGCAAAGGATAGGATTGAATTTTACCAAGTTCCGTAAAACAACATGGCTGGCATTGCATTATTTTACAATATTCATATCTGTATATATGTTGTGAACACAATAACTCAGTAACAAATACACGGATTAACTTGAAACTTGAAATATAGTTTCCGTAAAACAAAAAGGTGATTTGACTGGGATTATGAGCATATGTTGTTAAAAAAGGCCTTTAGTGATGGACCTGCTAGCTTCTCAGCTACTCACCAAATTACTCAAAACAATATGACCTCCATTGCATAATTTTTCAATATTGATGCCTTTGTGTTGTCAACATGACAATTTTAGAATAAATTTTCAGATTAACTTGAAACTTGCGATCCTTAAGATGACAAAATGGTATGGATATCACCAAGTTCAATAAAACAAAATGGCCACCATTGCATAATTTAGCAATATTTACATCTGTATGCGTTGTGAACCCAAGGCTTAAGAAAAAATTCAAGGACTAATTTGAAACTTAGAAAATAGTTTCCTCCAGTTAAGAAACAGATGGCATTGCATTTCATTTTATTCCGCAAACCAAAATGGTCATCACTCAAATTCAGATATTAACTTCAAACTTCACATTTACTGTTAATACCATAGATGTGGTTGTATTACACTAAGTTTCACAAAAAATATGGTTGACATTGCATATTGCTTCAAAATGGTGATAAACACCACAACTTTTACTCTTTGGCTCTTTGAAGCAAAAAAAATAATTCTTAAACAAAGGTAGGGAAAGGTGATTTGACTGGGATTATGAGCATATTAAAAAAAAAAAAAGCCTTTAGGCCATCCAAAATAATATATTTGTTTCCCGTAACAAGATTATAAAAAAGTGGGTGGGTAGGTAGGTAGGCATTATTTTTTTTTTATTAGTATTTTTAAAAAATTATTTTATCTAAAACATAAAAAACACTTCGTTTGAAATTGTACCATACGGTCATTTTATCTGAATTTTTTTGGCTAATTCACTTATTTAACGACAGTGTATCTATTTTTATTGGAGAAAAAAAACATAACCCATGCTCTTTGGATAAAGAGGTTTTTCTTTTTCCAATTCATGAAAAGCAGTTCTTCATTTTCTGAAAAATGGCAACAACAAAACAAAAGAAATACCTACCATTCTCTTTTTTTTTTACCTTGAATTTTTTGGGTAGGTAGGGTTACGGGAAACAAATAAATTATTATGGATGGCCTTATGGCTATGCTGTCTATACAATTTCCTAGCAATCAGCCCCAATCGGTCTGCCTACTCCTACATTAATGTACTGTTCACGGGTTCGTGTACTGTTGACCCGTTAACCAGGTGTATAAGTGAAATACCCTTGAGTATGATGTGTAAGCTTCTTAACCAGTTGATGAGTTGTCCATATTTCCATATGATATATCGCTCATAATTATTCTTTGGATATTCTGCAAGTAAACCGTAACAAATTCGGAAACATGACAATACATTGAATAAATTTACCCAATAATTCTATATAGCACAACTGGCCTTCTCAATACTAAATATAAAATGTACATGCATGTATCATTATGACACACTACTCACTGTACTACTAGGGCAAGAAAAAAAGATAACCACCTCTCATGGGAAATTTGCCAGACAAAACTGATTCCGTGGGCCGTCGCTGTCATTATCAAACCAAGAAAAGTTGAGTTTATCGCATAGAAGTTAAACCTTATTGTACATGATGTTTTATGAGGTTTGCAAGTGAAGGTGGCCTCAGAAACACCCCTGATCATCAAAATCGGCAACTCCTTGGCATCAGTCGTAGTCCAGTTAGTCTTTCTGGATTCAAACTCGCATGCCGTAACCCAATAGCACGTGCCTGGATAACCATGGGAAGACCCCCTTCCACACATTCTTCCCAACAACACAGGCCAGGATAACCACAGAAAGATCCCCTTCCACACATTCTTCCCAACAGCACAGGCCTGGATAACCACAGAAAGATCCCCTTCCACACATTGTTCCTAACAGCACAGGCCTGGATAACCACAGAAAGATCCCCTTCCACACATTCTTCCCAACAGCACAGGCCTGGATAGCCATGGGAAGACCCCTTTCCACCCATTCTTCCCAAAATCACAGTCATGGATAACCATGAGGAGACCATCGTCCACCCATTCTTCCCAACAGCACAGGCCTGGATAACCATGGGAAGACCCCTTTCCACCTATTCTTCCCAACAGCACAGGCAAGAAGATAGACACTAAGGAAATTTTCTGGAGTACCTTTTACTGGAAATGAAATTTGTAATTGTCCAAAATTTTAACAAAATTTGACGTGATTTGATGCCATGAAAACCCTTCAAATTTAAGATAAAATGTCTTAATAGAATTGAATTTCACAGTTCTGTTCACGGGATCGAGTCCGCCTGTCGACCATCTGGTATATGAGCGAGTCGCACATTGTGGCTCCGGCAATCGCAGGGGTGGTTTTTACGAGGTTTCCTCTTGGTTTTCCTTCGTAATAAGGCAAAGTGCAATGTGAAGTGGACAATCCGTCATCATATAAGTGAAATACCCTTGAGTATGACGTTACACCCCAATCAAACAAACAAACAAACTTATTGAGGTCCGGGAGGGTTAGGATGGAGCTTCTTGATGCTTTGTACTTTCAAAGCAAAGGGGCAACATAAGGCTGATCTGTTTATGATATCTTTGTATTTGTGTCCTGTGATTGTCATGTATTTGTCCTTTCTTGTCTTTGTTTGTTGCCAGTACTGACGAGGGTTGTTTCCTTCACCCATAGGGCTGGCACGCTGTCATGTGAGTGAAACAACCTTAAGTGCTAATGTTTTAAGTCCGCTTTTTGGATGCATCCGCTTCAGCTAGCGCGAGGTCAAGATCACTGAGCATAACTGGTAAAGATTTTCCTACAAAAACAGTCTCAAAACTGTGGAATTTACCGAAAAATACAAAATTGGGGATAGAAAATGATTTTTAACTACGTTGACTTCACAGCCTGGCAGTTTAAAATGAGTAAAATCGCTTAATTCGTTCTGTAGGTTTGTTTTAACTGCGCGCAGATTGTTCTGCGGAAAAACCCGTTATGGAAATAGTACCGAATCATAGGACGTCGAGGTACTGTCAATTTAATTTAATAGGTCCTATTTAATAGGACTACCCAATACAGTATACACTAAAATAGAGTAGCTGTTTATATTATACCGGCATTATATTTAATGTATGATTTAAAAGTCTTTCATTCTTTTAATGAATAAAATAAAAATTGACCGAAATTAATTTTTAGCGACCTTATTATTAGTTCCATTCAAATCTTCTTTAAGACAGGAGTCAGACATACAGCAATATTTATTTAATAAGGTACAGTAATTCTTGGCTGTAGGCCAGATTTATATCTATTTGGTACGAAGAGGCCGGGTAAATGATGTTAAGTAATGTGCGAGACTGTGATTTGACATAACTCTCCAACACTTCAGTCTGTTGAGAGGATAGAAACCTAGGCTAAGCTATGAATATTTTACCTCCTCTTCTTGATATTACACATTCCTGTTTCATCCCCTATAAACTATATGTATATGATAAGACTTTATCCACTGCATAAAGGTTCCAACGTTTATTAGAGATTATATGGTGGTCAGTTTGCACCGTAGTGCTTTTGTTGTTTTGATACTAGCAGAATACAATAGTACTGTTTGTAAGTGGAGATTACATGTAGGTTAGAAAATTACATGATAGAAATCACTGGAAATAAAACCTAGTATTCAGATAAAGGGACCAAATCACAGGCCTGTGTTGGAGGAGAACGGACTGAACGGGGTCTTCCCATGGTTATGCAAACTTAGTTTAGGTGAACCGATTTTGGTTTCCCAAATTGTTTGCAGTGTTGGTCTAGATTTACATTTTGCTACCGATTTTGACAAATTTTGTCAATCCGAACATCAATAAAGTTTGTATTATCTGGGATATATAATGGATATATATCCCAGGTATTATAAAGCAATAAAGGTTTTTCAGATATGCAGATAATGTGATTTATGTATTTAAAAAATCAACAAAGGAGCGGCAAATGCAAATATTAGGTTACATTTATCCACAAAATTTTAGAGGACCAATTTTACGGTTATGCCAGAAAAGATTACAGCACAGGCCTGAAATCACCTGCAGTAAATGTTGGAAACCTAGAAAAATCCAGCCGCCAGCCTTCAACTGACAGCCCACATCTTCATTTTAAAGCCAAAACTTATAATCAAAAACCAATTCTGACAAGAGGATTTTATTAACAAGTAATAAGAAGGCAGTCAGTGGAGTAGAATAGCTATTACATTACATAATTTTATTCTACCTACATGTTCATGTACCGACTGAAATAGGAATCCCGCCTACATGTACACAGCTTTTTCCGCGATCTCAGATCTGCCTGTCCAAAATACAACTTTCTATATTCTTTCCGATCCATGATTAAACAGAGTTCTTTTTCGTGTTTCATTCTTTAAGGTGTATAAGTTTTATTTAAAGTAATTCACTTTTCAAACTGTGGGAAGACATGCTGACCCTTCTATAGATCACGCCATTGAAATCGTTTCCTCGTTTGTAAGATATCAGGTTTTGATAAAAGTTTTTTACAAAATTTTACCAAAATTGAATTAAATTATGATTTTGCAGCCCTTTGATGTTATGAAAACCTGACGTATTTTAAATAAAAGCTCTGTTTGGAATGAATTTTGATAAAACATTGAATATTTGTAGTTGAAAAGGAATTTTTTTATTGAACAATTTCCATCGATCCTGGATATATGTTAATACTAGAAATCTGTTTTAGTTGGACTGGCCAAGATTCTTTGTAATTTGGCAGTTTTCCAAATGTTTTGAATAGGAGTTCAGAGGCATCTACATTTCACAGTACCACCACAACCCTCGGCTGTAAATTGAGCAGTTATAATGTATGATAGGTAATTTATAATTATGGCAAATGCTTTATGTACCGACATGAAGGCTCTACAATGAAGGTTGACTAGGCAGACAGCTTAAATTACGTGTCAGATACCGTTAATGTTATTTTTTCTTAAATGTTTTTATCTCAATATTATATGTACATGTAAGCTCATTTTTGACATGAAATGTTAGATTATTGTTAACGTTCTGTACGTTTATTTATACGTGAAGTTCTTGCCATTGTACTTCATTATTTCTGCATTAGGCTGGATTAGACCTACATATTTTTACTACAAATATGTGCGTTGAAAATGGATAAAAAGGATCCAGTGAGATTGTAAGTTTTTTTCCCGAGCTTTATTTTATAGACATTTTATATAAAAAATATTGAAAGACTTGGTTTGGATAAACAACTTTCATTGAATACAAAGTTTATATCTCATTCCAGAGATCATTTTCAAGTATTTTATATAATGTCCCATAGTGACTTTGAAAAGGCAGTTCATGAGCCATAATTCATACAATCTTTCTGAAAGTTTGAGACCGGTTCTTTTGCTTCTGAAGATTTCTTAAAATACTGAGGAAGCAGTTCATTATGAGTTTCAAACACTTCTAATATTTGAGGACTTTTTAAAGGAATGAGGATGATACTAAAACATCGGAATAGAAAATCAGAGTTACACGGGCCCGGCATTTTGTGAGAATTGAATGTGTTCAAATTTTTCATTTTAGTTTACCTGTATCAGTTGTGGGTGGTTGGGTAGACAGGCCTATCTACCCGGTGTATTCTGGAGTATTTTGTACACACGATTCATGTTAAATACACCTAGAAGCCATCAATATACACACAAAATTTAATAATGTGTACTATACTGTAACACAAAAATACACAAAATGGTAAGGAAATACGCCTAAAAAACTATTTTTTTACACATAAATTTCTTCTAGGATAGGCAGGTCTTGGTAGAAGCTTCTTGTTGCCCTTAGATGTCTTGGTATTGTGTCCTGTAGTAGTAGAAAGAGTGGCGGTGCTGGCACACTTTTTCAGAAAGTATTCCCTGGGGGCACTCCCCACCTTCCTGTGAAGGTCATATATTTGTCTTCTCTTCGTTTATTTGTTGCAAGTAGTGTTGGGGATTTCCTTTTCCGATCAGCATTTGGGCGACACTCCGTCATATGAGTGGAATTGACTTAACTATTGCATCAACCCATAAATAAAACAAATAACTTGAAACAAATATAAGTCATAAAATTATTTATATTAATTTTTTTTTCCTTTTTGGAAAATTCTTCTGTTTACTGGCAGGTACATGTATAATAATCATGTCGGTACTTTGTCCAGAAAGATGGAATCATGTTGACACTAACGTCCTTCCATACATGTAGATTACAGGATTGCTGTCAGTGAGTTGATCAGGCATAGTGTTATGGAAGACCGATATTGACACAAATAACTCTACTTACAACTCTCTTAGGACCAGCCTTAATTCTTTACCAGTAATTGCCTACAGCTATCAGGGACCGCCAATAATTACCGTAACTCTGCAAAAAAAATTTGGATTTAATAGCAATAATTAAAGTTTTTTTTACTCCTTTAGTTTAGGTAGTATGTTAATGCATATTCATTCCGTCTATCAGCGCTAGGGGAGGTTATTTTTCCAACAAAGCAAAAAAACTTCACATTTTATGGCTGTGTTGTTGTTGCTGTAAAATGATGAAATACACAACACGTGACAACAGACTTGTCATATGGAATATCCTAATTACTGTATATTCAACACAAATCAATCAAGCAACCACTTTATCAGTGTTTGAGGTTGAACATGTGAGTCTTAACCGCATTGGTGCTTCTTTTCAGGAAAAATGACAATGTGGGCCCAAGGATTTTCTGTTTTGAAAAATGACAAAATCCATTTCAGATCGTAGGAATTCTGTTTTGATGTACATGTTAATACCCTAATTCTTGTAAATAACACAGCACAAATTTATCGTAAACTCTCATTTGCTACCACGTGGTTGCATTGTTTAGGGAACATCAAGATTTTAGATTTTACGAGTTGTTACTCTGGTAACATTTTCAGTTATGTTAGAGATACTTTTAAATGTAAGACCTTCTGAAAATGAAAACATGTGCTTTAATAGAGATGTGTCCCATGTGAAATTTGATATCCCATATTCCAGTTAATTTCATAATTGAACTGTAACTATTGTAATTCTCTCTTCTCAATGTTGAATATTCGACATTAAAATATTTTATTAAATTGCAAAATTAAAGCTAGAATTCTTTATGACTGATTGCCTAGAAATTTAGAGAATCCAGACACAGTCACCCTGTTCCATTGACCAATGTTGGAACCAATTCCCAGGGTATTGGGCCAAAAAGCGATCTTAGACTGTTAAATTTCATCTTAATTACCATGACGACACAATACCTTCAGTACTGGTCACCATGACAATAAAGATTAACTTAGGCTAAGATTGCTTGTGGACCGGTCCCCTGGACTGTTGCAGATGAAATCTTTGACTTTATCAACCTAACGCAGGGAATGGAATAGCCTTCCTGCCTTTGGCACCCCTGGAAAATCATATAACCATTCAACCTTATTTTGAGCGAAATCCCAAATTTTGGGGAGAAATCTTGAAAATAATGTATTTTTTATTATATTTGTCTCATAAATGTAGGAATTGGACAGAAATTTGTGAACTTACGTTTAGCGTTCCATTTTATCCAGAAGTTACGGGGACAGTTTCTGTTTATAAATAGTCACATCGACACGATGATTTGATGGTTTATTTGATTGATTGGGGGACATTGTGTTCGTGAGAAATTTGATGTTATATCCAGGAGTTATGAGGGCGGTTTCTGTTTATAAATAGCCACATCCACACCTCGAGTGGTTGGTTTGTTTGATTGAGGGGGGGTACATATATTTATTGTGTTCGTGAGAAATTGGTGTCATATCCAGGAGTTATGGGGGCGGTTTAAAGCAGGGCTTCATGTTTGAAATGAAACGGAGAGCTGAAAATCACTCACTTGGTTGATTTTAGGAGAGTATTTTTATTATGTAGAGAGTGAATTCTATTTAGCATAATGTTAAATTGGACAATCTGCGAGAGCTGAAAACAGTGTACCTACCTCAAGTGTGAAGCCCTGGGTTTCTGTTTATAAATAGCCACATTGACACCAACTCGATTGGTTGGTTTGTTTGATTTCAAGAGTTTGTGAGAAATTTGATATTGTGTCATGGAATGGCCTTCAGTGATTGGTCAAGGTGAAATTAATTTGTTTGAATAGGCTAAGGTGATTGGATACAGTCTGTATCATTACATGTATATAATTTTAATATCACAGTTGGTTGTATGACCAGGTGATGAATTTGAGCCAATCAATGATCAGAAAACCAAATATATGCTCATTAAGTCATATAATAAGTAAATAATATTAATCGAGTGATTAGTTGAAATAATAACTAATGAGACATGATGCATCAAATGGGTTTTTGTTCCCACCATTCATAAGAACAATATTACCTCATATCAGGAGAGTTCTATTACCACACGTGACATCATAAGTTATCAATTGATTATCACCTCAAACCAATCGTCAACAGGCATCCCAGCTTGGTAAAAAATACTGAGGACTTTTTGAGTAAGCTTACTGAAACTCTGGTAGATATAAAAGACACCGTATTTAGTGACGCTTGCTTGATGTGGAATCCGTGTCACAAATATCAATATTTCGGCAGGATTTTGTTCTGTTTAAAATACATCACCAACAGACCATCTTCTTGTTTTCCCATTAATAGCTCTAAGAGCACCAGGACAATAGGAAGCTCCCTCTAACTCAGGGGCTTAGCCAGAAATCAAAAGTTCCCTATCTGAAATTTAAATTTTCTTAAAACAAGGTGTCCAAAGGAGGCAATTGTTCGATACAGGGTGTCCATATGGAGTATCCTAATTATATTCAACACAAATCAATCAAGCAACCACTTTATCAGTGTTGGAGATTGAATCTGTGGGTCTTAATCACATTAGTGCTTCTTCACAGGAAAATTGGAAATGTGGGCCCAAGGATTTTCTGTTTCGAAAAATGACAAAATCCATTTCAGATGGTAGGAATTCCGTTTCGATGTACATGTTAACATGCCTAAGCCCTTACTCCAACTCCCTGCCTAACATGATAAATCTATTACGCTAGTGACTTATATATACCAAAGTCCATTTTTTAAAAATGTTTCATGTAGAGACAAAAGTTTGAGATTCAGCCTTGCCGAAATGTTTTAATTTGTTGTTTGTTTGATTGGGGGGTAATGTCATACTCAAGGGTGCATGAATTTCACCTATATGACTATAGACTGTCCATATCACGCAGTTCCTTGCTCAAAAATGGTGGAAAACCGAGAGGAACTCTCATAAAAACCACCCCGACATATGGCCACGATTGCTGGGGCCACTTCGTGTGACTCACTCATTTACCTGATGGTTGACAGAATGAGTTAAGTTAAACCATGAAGCGTACATTAAAGAAGAATTAGCAGGGGGACATGCTAACCACTAGACCACCGCCGCAGGCCAAAATTTTTTCACGAACATCATGAATATACAGCTTACTAGCAACCAAATTCAAAGTGTTTCACATGAAAAAAACAAGTGGCAATAAAAATGGTCACTGAGTCTTGAAAGAATTTACAGGATCATGTACGTAGATGATGTAGGTCTCTTCATATGTTTCAATTTTAGGTAAAAAAAAAAGTGCATTCCTCTTCATATTATACATTTTAATAAATATTTATGTCATTGTTACAGAACAGGTCAAAGTATAATAACAAGTATAATTTAATTATCGTTAAAAACATTGTATCATTTTTAAGACCAAAACCTTCGTATTTCACTAACCTATAAATGACACAATGTTTTTTACACCAAATGCGAGTAAGACAGAGACTGAGGTTAAAAAGTGGACAATCTGTCGTCACCTAAGTGAAATAACCTTGACTACAACATTTAAACCCATTACAAGATCCATGTATGTAAAACAAATATATTTACCAGGGGCTGGTTGTTAGAAGCACTAATAAATTTGATCCTCTTTTAGATGATGTCATGTGTTAGAGGTCTATCTCCAACCCACTATTTATTGATTTATTTATTGTGATTTATTCTGGTGAAAGTGACTGATAGCTCCTGAGGCCACACCAATTTTATTTTGTGGTTCACCGGCAGAACTCTTTTTTTTCCAAAGTCGGAGGAGGAAATAAATATAAAAATAAAACTGGTACTCTATCAAATACAGCTGTTTATTTCAACAAGAAAAGGTAAACACCGTAAACTTATTATTTATCGAAAGACGGTTTTAGAAACACATAAAAATTCACGATCGGAATGTCAAATAAAACAGACGATTTTTTACTTTTATTTTTATTGCATTTTCTCCATTTTTGAAGTCGGAGGGCCCGTG
>JAQQZZ010074579.1:0-15519 GCA_030265115.1 Mopalia vespertina
CTTGATGTTCTCAGGCCTAATGGGCAACACGAAGCCGATATGTTTTATCAGGTCTTTATTTTGCGTCCTTGTCCCATCTTGTCGCTGTTTGCTGCTAGTGTCGTTGGTGGTGATTTGCTTTATCCATTGGGCTGGGACGCTGTCTTTTATAACGTGAAATAACCTTCAGTACGTCGTAAAACCTCAATCAAATAAACAATGCATATGCTAGGTTTTTGAGTAAATCAATAGTGGTCGAATGAATAGGAAATACCCTTCACACCACTGGCTCTGGGCCATCTTACCAAAATAAATAAAAATTAAATTAATTAATATACAGATATAATTTGTTTTAAACACATTACAATCTCTTGAAATATGGAGCAAGAAAAACAGTTTTCGGGCTCTAGTTTGTATTGTCAGGTATGCAAGCAGGTAATAAAACTAAACATCTACCATTACCAAACAGGTGAAATTCGGGTGGCTGCATCGCTATTTCGGGAACCTCATACAGAGAACTACTTACTACATTTAGAAGCCATTGATTCGGGCACGCCACAGCTCTCGGCAACTACCAAGGTGACGATCTACGTCCCCAGAAACCACGCTCCGTTACTCCAGCCAAACTTCCACTTCGAGATCGCTGAAAATGAACCTGGGAATACGACCGTGGGTCATATTTTGGCTGAAGACGAAGACGTTCTTGTAGCTGACCCACAAAACCTACTCTATTGGATTGAAGGGAAAGGTAATCATTTAATGACTTTTCTTTCTTAGATCGAAATTGACTATGAGTATTCATTGTTAGGACTTAGTCTTATACACAATCACTCGTATCCTGTCCTCTCTATAAGCGTTGTTCTATTTTCAAAATTGAACAGAAATCTTCCCAAGACTTGATGAGTAGATCAATTATTCAATCAATCAATTAATCAATCAATCCATTAATCAGTCTGGCCGTCAGTCAGTCAGTCAGTCGATAAATAAATATATGTACATGTAGTTACGTGTCATTTAAAGTTTATGTTAAACCTTACATGTGATTTTAACTTAAGAAATTAGTCCTGCTTTTGTTCTTACGTTTAATTGTTCCAACACATCTATAAAGGAGTGCTTTGTGTCAAAGGACAAATACAGAGCCTGTATTGTATTCCATTTACTTGTTATATGTACATAACAAATACATTGTATTGCGTCTTTTGTAGTTCCTTTTACTATTCGAAATCAATCTGGCGAACTGTATACCTTAAGGGAATTGGATAAAGAAAGGGAAATTGACTATGTGTTTACGGTGTTCGTGAAGGACAATGGTGTTCCGCCTTTTACGGCCTCCACCACAGTTAAAATAGATATTGTGGACCTAAATGACAACGCTCCCAAGTTCCATTCTGAAAAAGGTTACAAAGCTAGAATCATAGAAGACAACATCTTATCAGTGGGAATACAGGAAGTGGAACTTGTAAGTTTAAATAGATAAAACCATCGACGATAGTCAAATTATGTTTTTGTTGAATGGGTGGTTTTGAATTGTAAAAGGATTTCCATAAAGTTCAGAACATGGTCTTTATTACCAGGAACTGCCAATAAAGTAGGATAAAAAAGAATCCTGAAATTTTTCTGACATTTTGTATAATTCCCTCTTGAAAACGATCAGCAGCTTAAGATTGAACAGTTTACCTTTGAAAAGAGTTGGCACCGGTATCGGCAAATTAACCCTGTACTATTTGATTCAACGGTGGAAACAAAGTATTATATTTTACCAACTATTGCATATTAAATATAACGTTGAAAACAAATTCTGAAAAAAAAAATGTATTGGAAAGAAAACGTTACCGTCTTTATTATGTTATTATTCAATCATAAATGTTAATTTTTAATTTTAAAGCGATATAAAGTTCAACCAATCAGAATTTGGCTGTTTGTGAGGGAGTTGAGGGGGGTATTTGAGATTTGGCTAATTTCCTTTATTCTACAGTTGCCTGCGTTAGTGGTTACTGATGATGACAGTACAAAAGTGAACAACAATATTATGTTCAGTCTGGGAGGAAAAGGAGCAGGGAACTTTAAGATTGACCCGGTTACTGGTGAGATACATGCGAAATACAGGCAGATAGATTGTGAGAGACAATGTCGCTATATCCTTGATGTAAGACATTTTCCTTATTGATTTATATAAACAATAGTAGATCCCGTGTACAGATGGATAGTTTTTTTTAATACTGTGGTTCGTAAAGATTAATGTTCAATTTGGTTTCATTACAAGTTTTCTAATGAAGCCGAGGGTGGTTTTCTTCATAATAAGGTGCTAACTAAATATGCGAGAGTCAATGTATCCAGCTACCTGCATGAAGAAGATATTTCTTAAAATATACAACAGATTTAAAGTCATCTCAAGAAGCAGAAATAGTAATATAAAAAAAAAGAAAACAAGTGGACTAATCGAATTAAGCCCGGTTCCGGACAAACAAAGGGCCAAACGTGTGCATGCTTCCTGAGAAATCTGAACATATTCAACTTGGGCTATTTACTGTATCCATTTTGTAGCTCATAGCAACTGATCAAGGTGGAAAGGGGAACTCTACTGTCACCAAGATATTGGTAGAGGTTGTTGACGTGAATGACAATCAACCCATTATACCCAGTATTTATACATTCACGACACCGCGAATGGCTGCTGTTGGTTCCGAGGTCGGGAAGCTAGAGGCTGTTGATGGTGACTGGACAAAGAAGAACAATCGACTGTTGTATTATCTAAAGGATGGTGGTCTCGGGAAATTCGCCGTTAATATATCAACTGGTACCCTTTTTCATCTCAAACATTTTTTATGTTGGCATGTACTACTTTATTTTAATTATATTCTCATATTTTAAATTGCACTATACATACAGGGCTGGCTTTTGTACTATCTGGAATAATAAAATGAATGGCAATACGTATGCATAATAGAAACTAGAATCGCCAACAGCATGTCGAGAAAGACAGGGGCGAAGTGCTACCTAATTAGATACATTATATGTATGTACATAATGAAATAATCGACAAAGACAGACGTAAATTAAAAACAGTGGTTTGATTCATTTACGAATTTCTTTGGCTGGAATTTATTAACCAACAATAATAATATATTGTACTACTGGCTTTCTCAGTACGCAGTGTATAGCACCAACAGGTAAAATCTCCATCCATGTTTTACATGATGGTCGGGGGGGGGGGGGGGTGGGGGGGATTGTCTGGGGGGCTCTTGAACATTTACAAGGGAACATTTGTCCCCTGTTGCCTCTCTACGGTTGCGCCACTGGTACTAAGCATCTGTATTTCTGTAGGTTTGATAATAGTGAATACTCCATTGATGACAACACCTATGCGAGAGGAATACGTTCTGCACGTAGAAGTGTTCGACACTGGTGAACCTCAGCTATGGGCTCTCACTGAAGTCATCATCAACGTCCCGCTGAATAAACCACCGTCTTTGCCCATGGAGACGAGCTTCACCACTGAAGAAAACAGGGATATGGGGGATATAATCGGCCAAGTGTCAGCCACAGATCCCGATTTGGTTTTTAACCCGTCAGAAAAGCTAAGCTATTACCTAAATGATACCAAATGTAAGTTATAAGTTATACAACTTTCTAAAATATTTTTACGATATATTGAAACGCCCAAGTGTCATAATTTTGCAAAACAACCATGCTTCATTATGCCACTTACCAACGCAATACAATGTATTTGATTTAGATTTCTGTTGTAAAAATGCAACCATCACAGCAATATGTTTTATAATTTTATAGATGTCTCTTTTATATGAAACATAATGACAAACATGTTGTTTTATGCTTATTTAAGGGTTTTATAAATTTATTTTTAATCTACTTGTATTCCAACTGTTTGAGTACATTTTGTTGTCATAAAATCACGTCAGGTAGCCCAAAACTTGCTTAAAAGACATGATATAAATAATAAAATACCCTGTTATATTGTGCTTGTGGTTTACGGCAGGCATACACAAAGATCAGCCCAAAGACTCATACACAATTTGTAAAATAATTAGTGACAGTTTGGATAATGATTAAGAAACATATCCATATTGTAAAATGGTCAGGTCATCAAAAATACATACATACATATTGTTATTTTCTAATAAGAACATTTGGCTTGCCTCGACCTGGAGTCGAACTCAGATCTCTGACTTGCAGGGCCAGCGCTCTAACCGACTGAGCTACAAAGGCACATCGTAGAACGATACATTCATAGTGGAATGATTTGCGCCATTGCTAGTCTGGTTTCTCTTAAAATATGATATCAATATCACATTAAGTAGTACAAAATAATATTGCATGAGGACATTATATGTGACACATATATGGAATTTTTAGAACGTGAAGAGGGGACAGATTAGGGTAGGACTAGGTTAACGGGTACAATGGTAAACAAAATATGATTTCGTGGAAGACTAGATAGGGTAATAAGCATATATTTATAGACATGTGGCAAAAACACCTATACAAAACGTATACAGATAATAAGTATATTAACACACTTTTAAGTGAAAGCAATACACCACAATACTGACTTCATTCTCAGGTTAAAACAACCTAAATGTGATGACGTTTCATTATGAACCTGGCAGTGGCTTAAAATATTTTGCTGGGAGATCTCTTCAAAAATAGATTTAAAACAAATAAAAATTTCACGTGGGTCTGGGTTTTATTAATTTCCGCCAATTTATTGTAGAATGTGTTTCGGCAGTGTATGTAGCATCAGGGAACAGCCGCATAATTTATATGCTTACTATTGATTAATGATCTGTTTATTATCCCATTAAGTGCCGTTTTCGGTGGATATACACACTGGATTAATCCGGGCGGCAGGGTCCATTGATCTGGAAGAAGATGATCATTTCCAGTTTGTCCTGTCTGTATCTGACAATGGTGTCCCCCCTTTCACTGCAAGCACCACGGTCAATATCCAGGTGCTGGATATTAATGATCATTATCCACGGTTCAATTCCATCAGTGGTTATATGGCCAGCATTGACGAGGACGATCAGAACCCACGAATAATGAATAGGATTCCAGTGGTAAGGTGGAAACTCATAATAACATTAACGATAACACCTTAATTTGTAACGTGAATGAATGAAAGGGAGAATGAATGAATGGACGAATGATTGAATGAATGTTTAAATTAATGAATAAAGGAGTGTAGGAGTGAATGAATGAATGGATGAAGGAGGGAGTGTAGGAGTGAATAAATGAATATAAATGAATATAATGAGTAAGAATGACTGCACGGATGGAAAGGAGGGTATAATTAGAACAAAAGAACAGCAAGCCAACAAGCAAACGAAAGAATGGGTTTATTTTTGCAACACAATCCTATGGGCATTAATTTATATTCTGGACTTCAGAAGGAATAATAACAATAAACTGAAATTATTAAACCAAATGACACAATTTTAACAATACATATACAAATAATATCTTAAGACTGTTAAAATATCCCTTAAGATTATTTTCGAGACAATTATCAATCGGTTTTTGTTTAGTCGCCTCGTATAATGGTAACGGATGGGGACGAGACACCTGAGAACAGAGAAGTACGTTTTTATCTCGAGGGAGAGGGGTCTGAGCTGTTCAACATGGACTCCGTAACAGCTGAACTTTCACTCCGGAAACCCGGAACGATAGACTGTGAAACCAAGTGTAAATATCATTTCCAGGTACGTATGTACATTTCTGAATGTGTAGTGAAAAACAGCATTACGTACCTTCGTTAGTAAATATGAGATCAACCTAATGCAAAAATCTGTATTTAGGGCTACTACTGGCGACAAAGTGAAATACTTCGAGGGCTGTGGATCCGACGCTACATTGGTCTTCCAGTACATTGTTAGATTTGTTAGAACAACATGTAAGAGGGTTATTCCACAATGATGGACGCTATAGATATTGTGCTCATATTTATAAATTATGCCTTTACCTCAGTTTCGAATACTCTAAAAATTCTAATAAGACAACCAAATTTAATCTGGTTATAAAAAGTTGTTATAGATTCTTAATTAGAATGAATGCTTCCTTGCTTGGGGTTTATTGTCGTACTTTATTATCGGTTATTTCATATTATGGTACTCCAGTCCTATTGGTGAAGAATATCATCCTAAACGTTACTGGCAACAATATATGGCAAGACAGGCTAAATCACAAGACGCAAAGCCAAGACGCCATAACATGTCTGTTTCGCGTTGCGCATTAGTTCATAGAGCAACAGGACAACAGGAAGTTTCCCAACTCCGCAGCGTTAAACTTAACAAACGGTTAATTTCAAAATGGAAACTTGTGTATAAATTTAATCCAACAAAATCCGCTACCTGAATGCCATTGTCCAAATTTCCAATAAATATCTTTGTTATTCGCAGGTTATTGCTGCTGATCAATTGGGACACGGTTTGGAAAGCACGGATACGCTTTTAATATATGTGGGTGATGTCAACGACCACCAACCAGTATTCAACAACAACTATACATTCTCTATAGCAAGGGCTGCCTCCATTGGCTCATCTGTAGGAATAATACAAGCCACGGATGGAGACGCTACCAAACGAAACGGTCGTATATTATACAGCATACGAAGTGCTTCAAAGGGAGA
The DNA here is from genome assembly GCA_030265115.1 of Mopalia vespertina. Classification (NCBI taxonomy): domain Eukaryota; kingdom Metazoa; phylum Mollusca; class Polyplacophora; order Chitonida; family Mopaliidae; genus Mopalia; species Mopalia vespertina. The sequence goes on from JAQQZZ010074579.1 coordinate 6,626, forward strand.
TTTTGTGATCAACATTCAAACGGGTACCAAAATAACATAATTTACATTTCATCCTGACTTTATTTGCAATATTTATCATACCTTCATATATCTATTTTCTGGTATATTTCCCGCTACATGCATCTTCGTGTTATAGTGTGATAATGCTGTCAACGTTATGTCGAGAACCTCATTTACATTGGCCTTGGCATCCCACGCCAGGAGTCGATAAACTGTCTTTGACTATATGGACTTATATCGGGCATAAGGCTCAATTAATAATTTTACCAAACGCTGTGTTCGAGAAATATTCGCAAATTATCTTAGCCTGTACAGAAGTGTAATTGTAGGTAGCTTTTAGCGGTTACCTGTACCTTTCTGTGATGCAAAAAATTGAAAACTGATATAGAGTTCCAACGTCCATTGCTAAGATACGAATTATTCCAAACGAAGGTGTTTTATGTCATACTAAATTTGTGTTGTTGTGATTTGTAGGAGAAATTGTGGTTGCAAATTCTCTTTTTGATGAGCCATTGAAGGAAGTGTATTCATTCACTGTCGAAGCAACAGACACCGGGGATCCGCCATTGTCCTCCAAAGTTGCTGTGGAGATTCGTGTACCCATGAACCATGCGCCGACTATAGACGAACAGATGACCTTCACACCAGAGGAGACTCTGGAAACTGGAGGCGTCCTAGGAGCAGTGATATCCACTGATGTAGACATTGATCAAGACCCAGACCAGATGTTAACATATTTTATGGTCAACTCAAGTGGTGCGTACACTCTTAGAAAAATAGGGCTCTAATGGAACCCTTTAATGGTCTTCAGCCATGGCTCTGGTCGAACCAACATATGGTTCTGTATGGAACCCGTAACGCATATGTTCTAAGTATTTCCCCCTTTCTTCTTACACCAAAGAACCGTTTTTGTAGTGATGGTTCCATTTACAACCATCCTCTTTTATAAAGACCCCTCAAGGAAGCATTATTTCTAAGAGCGTAGGGTTAATTTTGGCGTATAAGTTTGTGTGTGATTTAAACGTATTTTTTAAAGTCTGTTGGGCCTTTGACTAAAGGTTGTGTAAGTGTAGCTCTTGCTCTTAGAGTACATGGCCGGGGTGTAACTGAAATATCTTTGAGAACGGCATTAAACACCAATCAATCAATCAGTTATAGCGTGGTGCTAAATTTCGCTGTTTAGACTGTATTTTCAAGTTGAGATTGACGCACACAACCTGGGCGCTTAACTGAATTGTATAAGGATCAAAATCGATCAATCAAATCATCGAAAGCAAGGAAATTGGAAATGCTGGATTGACCATAGTTATTAATATATTAATCTTTACTTTACCTTGTACATTGTGTTCACTAAGACATTTAGCATGGTGGAAAACACAGTATTAAATCTCCAGAGTCACTACCGAATTCAAATACTAAAAACTCGTACGTATTACTGACACTGAAATCTGTTTCCAATTTGTTATATTCCTAATATTTTTTGTATTGTTCCTTAGTTCCATTTACAATCAATGCAACAAATGGGGTAATTACGACAATTGGAGACCTCGATAGCGAAATGGTGGACTCGTACATGTTTTCGGTTTACGTTCGTGACAATGGTATTCCTGAGCACACCGTGTCCACCCTCGTCAAAGTGTCTGTGCAAGACGTTAACGACAATGCTCCAGTTTTTGGTTCTAAACGAGGTTACCGTGGGTTGGTTTCGGAGACATCTTTTCCTGGCGAACATGAGGTTATTGTGGTAAGTCATTTTAAATACAGTTGTCAATTCAAAGGTGGGATAAACGTAACAACGATGATTTTGTTGGTAATAAAAACATATAGTTATTTAGAGTGAATGTTTTATGATATCTTAGAAAATTGAAGTACTATGGAAATTTATAACTGCAAGGTTCGATAGTGTCGATATGGGCAATGCAAGATTGGGCAACAAATACACTGGTTAACCTGGGATAAACCAATGATTCCCAATGATGTGACCATTTACTACGAAGCCTTCTTGTCTCAAGAAGCGTTGTATGAACAAGCGATGATGTCGGACGGTATTTCATGGGAGTCGCAGTGACGTTCAATGAATTTACGGCGTTTAACCCGAATCGAACAAAGTGAGCTACACAATGTCTATCAGTTTAATACGAATTACTTTCCCGATCGCTTATTTTTATACTCACTACACTGCTATATGGTACTTATCTTGCTGCAAACTGTTGTTTTATAATTTCTGCTGTTGTTGTATAGGCCCTACTCACTACATACTGTAATAGTAGATTCACTACAAACAGCTATTTTATAGTCCCTCCGAACAGCTATATTATATTCTCTAAATGTTGTTATGCAGAGTGTCATTAATTCTCTCTGCAAACGTTTATTGTGTACAAAGAACAAACTTTTATTTTATACTCTTTACACGTTGTTATGCAAAGTGTAATTGAATTCTCTCTGCAAACGTCTATTGTGTACAATGAACACACTTTTATTTTATACTCTCTACACGTTGTTATACAAAGTGTAATTTAATTCTCTCTGCAAACGTCTATTGTGAACAAAGAACAAATTTTCATTTTTTTAATCTCTACACGTTGTTATACAAAGTGTAATTTAATTATCTTTACAAACGTTTATTATGTACATGGAATAAACTTTTATTTTATTTTTTCTACCCATTGTTATGCAAAGTGTAATCTAATTCTCTCTGCAAACATTTATTGTGTACAAATAACAAACTGTTATTTTATACTCTCTATACTTTGTTATTCAACGTTTTATATTATACTCACTTCAAAGTATTTTTTAATCCTCATTATATATTTTTAATGTAGAGAATGAAAAATTGCGCTTACCTCCACCGGGATTCGAACTCGAGTGTCATATCGGTATGCCCCGGTGTATATATTTCAAATTAAGTTGACACCCATTCATCGAAAATCCCACATAATCCCCCCATTAGGGAATAGCTTGAACCCATGTCAATTGGACTCTCGCTGGAAAATGACTGGACCGCTGTATAAATACTCTGTTGCGATGATAATAACTAAATGACACTTTTTTTTTTAGATCCCACCCATATCAGCCACTGACGTGGATAGCTCAGCAGATAAACAAGCAGTTACGTTTAGCCTAGAAGGCGCTGGTCATGACACATTCTATATAGAGCCCCAAACAGGAGAATTATCTGTTCGACCGTCAAGAGAAATAGATTGCGAGGCAATGTGCAAATACCATTTGCAGGTTAGTATAAACTTTTTTACATTCTTGGATAATTTAACATAAGAGCAGATATGCAATATATGGTATATAGGCTTGGTCGAATAGAGACCAAAAGTAATCCATTATGGTACTTTGTCAGATTCCCGCCTCACTACAACCATCACCAAAAAAAAAACAATACATGAGTTTTCTCGCTGGTTTTCCATGGTATTGGGTTAGCCCGACTAAGAAGTCGCTAAACGTTAAACCCAAATCGAACAAATATAAGCTCTATACGTTGTCTTTTACCACCGACGACAGTTACAAGTTTAACAAGTTTAACAATCGTACCTCTTCGTTTAGATTATCGCAGACGACGGACGGGGGCTGAATTCTAGCAGTAATTTGACAATAACCGTACAAGATGTTAATGACGAAGCCCCAGAATTCGAACTCCCTAGGAACTATGTGGTTCCGGCTATGACAGAAATAGGAGCAGTTGTCGGTGACTTAAAAGCTGTCGATCATGACATTAGTCGCCAAAATAACCGAGTTATGTATTTCTTAAAAGATGGTGGTTATGGCAAGTTTGCTGTGGACGTTGACTCAGGTAATCTTTTATTAAGATTAAGTGTTAAAAATTAATATATCCCCATATCTGAACCCGGAACATAACTCCGGGCGGTTGGGAGGAAAGTTTTCTGTTGCCCTGGTGCTGTCGGAGCTAATGGGTGACAGAAAGCCGATCTGTTTTGTAGTGTGTTTGCATTGCATCTATTAATCGATCTATCTTGTCTGGTTGTTGCCAGGGGTGATTCCTTCACCCATTGGGCTGCACGCCATCAAATGAGTGAAATAACTTGAAGTACCGAAGTATACCCCAATCAAATGAACAAGCTATACTTTACACTGAACGTTAAGGCATAAATCAATAAAGCCGAAACAGTTGTACATGGTAGGCTTATCATGTCTAGCGGACTAGCCCCGCGCTTCTACATTCTGGTTTCGCTGTCCTTTATTGTTGGAAATGGTAACATGGCTGTACTTTAAACAATCCTATGCTTGTGGATTTGACCAGGTGATATCATGATAGCCGATTCTTTGATTCGGGAGCCCATGATGGAAGACTACAATCTAGAAGTAGAGGCCTATGACACTGGCGAACCCCGTCTTAGTGCTTCAACAACCGTGAAGATCTTTGTTGATATGAACCACCCACCGGAATTGGAACTTTTCTATTTATTCGATGTGCCAGAGACTGTCTCCATTGGGTATATAATTAGTCAGATTTCTGCTACCGACCCGGATGAAGGACAAACCCTAGAATATATTCTGGAAGCAAACAATGGTAAGTGTGGAATGTTTCTAAAATAGATGTCAACAGAATTGCTACAAATTCGTGCAAACGTTCTTTTCCATATAGTTGTATAATTATTAATTTCATATATATTCTGCATTTTTTTGTTGTTGGTGTTAATTTGTTTTTATCTTAAATTGGCCATGCTTAGACTTAAATACGGCCTAAACTGTCAGCATTACAACACACATTGATAAGCTTTTTAACTATTTTCGTTTTTGGTTGAAAATATGATTTTAATACCATAATAAATTCTTACATTCTTTCCATACTCTTTTTTTAATCCAACATTTAGCTTAAACATCCTTCATATATCTTTTAAATAATGGAACGATATGAAAATCTCGTCAATTTCATTAAAAAAAAAAACCTGACCAGGTGCGGCAACAAATTGCCCATAGAAGAGAAAGTTCATTTAACTATTACAGATGACGTCAAGCTCGCTCTAGAAATCCAAATTAACTACTTCGTTATTATGGTGACAGATGGGATGAAATTTTAGAGATGTATTTAAACTTAAACTAAACATATATTGAAATCTCGTTCACACTAGATCACAACGTTCCAAATGTTTTGTTTGTGGTCTCGGTGACAGTATGGCCTGTAGAACTGATAACAACTGCATTGCATGGCTCCCATCACTGCGATTTCCGGCTGACAATGGAGCAGAAATTGTTTAAACTCCCCATTACTTAAAATTCTCAATACATACTTTGAACCGACGTGTTTCGATATATATATTTATTATGCGCTTTTATACTAGTTGACACTATAATGTTTTATTGAATCTAAGCAGTTGGAGGCTGCTTCAGGTTGCCCCGGTTCTGGCTCTTAAAGCTCTTGTCTGCCTTCTCTGCCAGTGATCTGGAGGTTGATTTAATTATCCCATTGGGCTGGAACGTCGTTAAATGAGCGAAATAACCTTAAGTAACGGCGTAAAAAAAACAATAAAACAAATAACATAAAAAAAACAATTTTCACAACATGTACCTCTTGATTGTTTTTCCGTTTCCCAGATGTTCCCTTTGAGATATCAAAGTCAACTGGAATCATCAAAACCACGGGCTATCTGGATCGTGAAAAAGACGAAGAACATATCTTTGTTGTTTTGGCCATGGATAATGGAACTCCCTCTTATACTGTATCAACAATTATCACAGTTATCATTGAAGATGTTAATGATAACTCACCGATCTTCGCTTCGGGGTATTACTATCATGGTTTTGTGGTTGAGGACAACTTCAATCCAAAAGATGGACAAATCGTTCGAATGGTATATACTGTATTCTTCATTTATTGTAAAGGACAACCATATATTTTAAATAACATTTTGCAATAGATAAGACAAGGAATTGCGTTTGATTTAATAGTATTGCAAATATTTAGACACATTTACCAAGACAAATTTCATACATATTAACTTGTTGTTTTCTTTATACAAAATAAAGAATTTTGGATTGGAAAGACTGTTGTATTAATAATATCTACACGAAAACGTGGGTTAGTAAGTTTTGTTTCTTCTCTTTCAGGATAAGAACATATCGGTCTTCGATCGCGACGTCACTGAAGAGAATCGTGGGGTTGTTTTGTCGCTGTCAGGGGATCAGGCCGATTTGTTCGTTTTGAATCAAATTGAAGGAACCATCAGAACGGCGTCAGCCGGTACTATTGACCGAGAGATGCAGGATGTCTTCAATTTAGTGGTAAAACTTCCTTGACTTTCTAATTGGGCACCTCATAGATGTTGGATTAAATTAAATGAGTACACTAAGTTATTTATTTCTATGAAACAATTAAGTGCTTATTCTAAGATGCCAACTTCTGTTTTTCAGATCTTAGCCACAGACCAAAACGGTAAAGGGTTGACAACGAGAGCTGATTTGGTCATAGGTATAGTAGACGAGAACGACCATGCTCCAGTGTTCGATAAACCCTTATTTACTTTTAATCTCAACCATCTTGCAACAGCGGGATATGAAGTGGGCCATGTTAAGGCGTATGATCCTGATGCTACAAAACCTAATAATGATCTCTTATTTATGCTAGAAGATGATCCTTTTGGCAAGTTCAGACTGGATGTTAGAACAGGTGATTTGTTTGTTTGCCTGCTTGTACATTTCTGATGTGCGTGTGTATAATTTTTGTCGTTCTTTTTCATTTTTTTTTTAACAAAATATTTCTAAATGTTTTGCAACAGATTTAGGTAACAATATACCATATAAAACCTTCTTTCCTTACAGTACGTTTAAAATATAACCATATAATTACTATAATAGTTTTTTTTGTCAATAATATTATGTCGCAATATTCCGTGTTATCTTGTCTTGATTGGGATCACGGCTATTGTCGTTTGTCTTTACATAGTGTAGCTGTGTATATTATTAGACGTCTAAATTTACTTTTTTCAGGCAAATTATTTTTGTTGGAAAGTTTCTTCTCGAAGCCTCGGCAAGATGAGTATTTGATAAAGATTTCGGTAACAGACATGGGGTTTCCTGCCAACAAAGCTTTGACTCAAGTCGTAGTAAAGTCGTCTGGTATGAACTTCAATGATTTCCCGCCAGAGTTCATTGGTAGAACCATCTTTTACTTACGTGAAGAAACACCAGTTGGGACTTTGGTGGGGCGCTTGAATATCATTGACAAAGACAAGAATAATGGTTCCAAATTAAACATTGCCGTAGATCCTGGTTCCGTTGGAAGGGGTGAGTTCAGTCTAGTACTATAAAGGGTTAAGTGTAATACATTATTACAGTAATGCTTGTCCCTTGGGTTGATTATGAGAGAAATAGGGGCTGGGAGGGGGGAGGAACAGTGATCACAGCCTATTAAGCCGAAACAATATATAAATTAACAATTGCAAATTGAATCTCTACTGAAAACAGTTTTCGGAAATAACCTTGCTTCTACAACCAGTGTAGTGTCCGATTAGTTATCAATTTAGTTTACATTTGATTTCACAACTGGTGCTTATCTATCTACAACAATGACAAATTTACAAAGGGAACATTTGTTGGTCTATTTCGATCACCGCAACATATTAAAGTAAAATAATGTCGCTGTCTTACAGGGTTCTCGTCGTCCATATGGTAATTCTGGATAACTGCATGTTAACAGTTAACTAGAGCCTGCTGGTCTTCATCACAAGTACCGCTCACAGGTATCTCAGGTATCTGTGTCAGTCCCACAAGGCAACTCCGTCAATCGCAAATATGATTTTACGAGATTTCCTCCCAAGTTTCCGCCGAATTTAAGTAAGCGGAGTAAAAAGTGAAATATATACATTTTTGTACGACTATAAAAACCAGTCAAACAGGCAGTTAATAAAAACATTCTTTAACAAAAGGAAAAACTTTAATGCCAAACGTGCATCTTTCTGATGTAGTTCTGGATGAGATTTTGTCCTAATTTCGAAGAATTCAGGCTGTTGTTAATTGTTCATGACGTTGTTGTTGTTAGACAGTGTGTTGGAAGAAAACAATCGGAGACATTTTCGTTTTATTGGAAAAAAAAACCCTGATACACAGTAAGATTAAAATGAATGGTCTGGATGACATTTAAACCAGTACATTGTAATATCTATGGAAAACAATGAAAAAACTATTTTTGTAAACTATAAATTTTACGACGGGATACTCCCACGAAGCTGACTACAGTTTTGTGTGCACTGTGGTTCGTCAGGTCTCATATATCTTAAAATTGTGCACATTCTTTTCCAAATACTTTATTATTTTTGTTTCAGTGCCCTTCGCAGTGGACAACGCTGGTAACATTCGCACTACAGCTCAAATAGATCGGGACAAGGGCTACTTCTATTTTTTGTTTAACGTTCGAGCGACAGACAGCGGTACGCCTCCACTGAATACATCTCAAGAAATCGGAGTGATAATGGAGGACATTAATGATAATCCGCCAGAATTTAATTTAAAAACTTACAAACATATGGTGTATGATTTGTTCCCGCCAAATACCGTTGTGGCCACTCCATTCGCCCACGATGGCTTGGATTTAAATCCTTCTGTGTACAGATACCAGATGACTGGAGGAAAACCCGGATTTTTTTACATTGACACGATCACAGGCGAAGTTAAAACGACAAGAAATTTGGAGAGACTCAGCAAAGAAACAGTTTCGTACACCATTACTGCTACGGATTTATATAACAGACAGCTGAGTGCAACAACAACGTTACAGATAGAGATTGTTGATTCTTTTACTAATGCCACGTGTTGCTGTTTAGTACATTGTTGAAGGACAGAAATCAAATTAATAAAGATATTGGTGATTGTCGCGTGTTTTATGGAGGGTGCGACTGGGGTTGGGGGGGGGGGGGGGGGGGGGGGGTTAT
>JAQQZZ010074590.1:0-20815 GCA_030265115.1 Mopalia vespertina
AGTGTGGCGGAGTTCATCAGTGTTCTTCTCAGTGTGGCAGAGTTTATCAGTGTGCTTCTCAGTGTTGCGGAGCTTATCAGTTTGCTTATCAGGGTGTCGGGATTGATCAGGGTGTCGAGATTTATCAGGGTGTCGAGATTTATCAGGATTGCCGGGGTTATCAGTGTGGCCGGGGTTATCAGTGTGGCGGAGTTTATCAGTGTGCTTATCAGGGTGTCGGGATTTATCAGGGTGGCCGGGGTTAACAGGGTGGCGGGGGTTATCAGTGTGGCTGAGATTATCAGGGTCGCAACGTTTTATCAGTGTGACTGGGTTTATCAGGGTGGTGGGGTTTATAAGGGTCGCGGGGGTTATCAGGGTCGCTGTGTTTGTCAGAGTTGCAGGGTTTATCAGAGTCGAGGGGTTTCATCAGCGTGACTGGGTTTATCAGTGTCGCGGGCTTTTATCATCGAGTTTGGGTTTATCAGGGTCGCGGGCTTTTGTCAACGTGACAGGATTTATCAGGGTGGCGGGGTTGATCAACGTGCTTCTGAGTGTGGTGCGATTTAATAATGTGCTTCTCAGTGTGGCGGAGTTTATCAGTGTGCTTATCAGGGTGTCGGGATTTATCAGGGTGGTGGGGTTTATAAGGGTCGCAGGGGTTATCAGAGCGCGGGGTTTGTCAGAGTTGTGAGGTTTATCAGGGTCGAGGGGTTTCATCAGCGTGACCGTGTTTATCAGTGTCGCGGGGTTTTATCATCGAGTTTGGGTTTATCAGGGTCGTGGGATTTTATCAGTGTGACAGGGTTTATCAGGCTGGCGGGGTTTATCAACGTAACGGGGATTATGAGCGTGACGGGGATTGTCAGCTTGACAGAAATTATCAGCTTGATGGAGATTATCAGCGTGACGTGGATTATCGGCGTCACGCAGATTACGCGGGACGGGGTTTATCAGCGTGACGGGGTTTATTAGCTTGACAGGTTTTATCTGTATGACGGGGAGTATCGGTGTGACAGGGCTTATCAGTCTGACGGGGTTTATATATATTCCACCGCCATATGTGTGACATAGCCTTAATGATGCAATAACCCAAGCAAAACAAATTTCTACGCAGCTCTTTAAATAAATGAATTTTTCAATGTCCATCAAAAAGGGATTTCCCCACAGAATTACTTGTAGGCACAACCCCAAATATTTCATGTTTTCTCGAAATATATATACAATAACTACTTCCACCCTGTGGCTTGAATAATAAAGTTTTAAAATGGGGCTCAAATAGCCTCTAGATAAAAGCTTTTAAGTGGAAGACAAAAGGCGATTTTTTACACCTCTATATAGAGACTACTCCATGAGACTAGGAGCCATCTATCTATATTCAGTAAAGACTTCGGCGTCCGTAAAAAGACAATTACCCGTAACATTATCAACAATGGCGTTCGGGAGGAAGGTTTTGGTTTTATTTTGCTTGGCAATCTGTCTACTCATAGGTATTGTATTTTGTTAAGTATAATCATTATATGGTAGTGTCGTTGCTTGTAATAGGTGAACTGTATGCATCGAAAGTCACTTATTTATGTCTGAATTGAGGGAGGGGACTGGGCCGAGGGTCCAGATGCCATAAGTCATGTAAGTCAGACTCACGTCGTGTTATCTGTGATATATCAAAAACTATATTTACTTCCGGGTACCTCTTACATTCTTTCTGGTGTTTGCATAAACGGAATGTTAAAAAGGTCGTAATTCTCCCTTCCAGTTTTACAGCTGCACCCAACAGCAACAAAAATGATGCTTTGTAAAAAAAAAACGGTATTCAAACCCTATCGACAGACTTTGAATGAGGTACCCGGAAGTCGAGTAGACGAGAACGATACTTTAATTCTTATAAAAGTGTACGATATCGTTCTGGATATCGTACCTCTTATTAATAGATCATTGAGGACAAATCATATCTACGTTACGATCCAATCTATTTATGACGAACATTTTTCACTTCAGGTGAGGCCAACAAGGCGCCGCCAACCTTTGTCGCGTTTTCTGTGGGAAAGACATCCCACCACTTCGGAAGGGGCAGGATCACTTATGAAAAGATCTTCCTCAATATTGGTAAAGGTTACAAGACGAACACAAACGTATTTGTGGCTCCAGTGGATGGGGTTTACCATCTCACTGTCAGTGGATTAAACTATGTTACCAAGACAAAGACTACGGAACTGTTCCTGGACATGTACAAGAATGACGAATACGTGATGTCTATTTTCGAAACAAAATCTAACTTTGGTCAAGCCGGTAACTCTATCGTACTTCAATTGTTGGCTAACGACCAGGTGTACATTAACGCCCGGAATGATGACAGTGGATTATACGGAACACCTGACCAGGTATATGCCACTTTCTCCGGCTTCCTTGTGGTGCCAATCTATCAAGTGACCACGTATATAGCTGGAGTGGTCAGTACAGTGCCACAGTTTTAACAGATATTGTTCTCTTCGGTAATCAAACGGTTATATCTTACCAAGGTGCTTAAGCAGACTTTCATTGAGATGTCCAACGTCTTTAAATACGTTTGAATGTCTCATGATATTGTATTACTTTGCTGTTTTTCATTTTTTTAAAATACTATTCTGTGTTGTTATTTACACTAATGGTTATGGCCCTTGGTAAAAAGAATAGATTTCTACACGACTCGCGTCTCTATCTACAAAAAAATAAGTCTTCTCAGCTATCCACAATAAGACAGATTTTATCTATATTAAACTTTTCAATAAAGCGCTAATTAATTCGTTGTCTTTATTGACTGGCCATTGATATAGTATATTAAAGCGCCTAATGTTTCTTAACGAGGTTATCGAGCACGGAATACGGAGTCAACTCGGCTGAGAACGAAATATCCCTTTGAGTACTTAACGAAGTGGTTCAAGTTAGCCCTAACTGGCACTCCCTACATTGCACATGCCTACTGAGCAGACTTCAAATGTTTGACCAACCGGTCCACTGGGTCGATTGCAACAAGCTAGCCGAGTAACACATTCCCCGTTCGCTGATTCGAAGGGTAGCGGCGTTTCTAATCCCTCTTCATACTGATCCCAGGGCAAACAAAGTATAAGATATATCAGTTATCAGTTAAGAATTTAGCATATTAAGATCAATCATAGAATTGTTTAACATCATTTTAAAAATACAATATTTAAGTAGAAAAAGATACATTATATGGGAATCCCTAAGAAATTTCATGATACAAAAAAAGGCCGGAAGGCAGATATAATTAAACAAAACCGCATCACGAAGTATTAACAATAACAATGTTATCTGGTTTCGAGGCATATAAAACTGGATATTCATGACTTTTAATTAATTCTGATGCATAACAGGGCTATGATATTATTTAAGTCAGCAACAAGCTAGTTTCTTGTGGGGAAGGTTCAGCGATTAAACAAAGAGAAACAGACAGTTGACTGCACATCGTCTGCGTCATAGTATGTCTTTCAAGCTGTAAAACTAGACTGACATCAACGAATCATTCGTCCGTAAAAACTGCTACTATATCATTCCTGTGCTACACATGGATCGACAGGTTATTATTAATTGTATTCACCTATATATTGTTCCTATCGTTGATCGGACGTTTTTTTGTCACACGGCCGATGCTGCAAATGATAAGAGTAGCAAACTTCGAGCGAGACGTTCTTAGAGCTGTAAGTTTAAGCTGGGATGAGTATGTAGAGGGATTTGAAACTCCATTACCCTTCGAATCATCGAACCGTGAATGTGTTTCTCGGCTATAGCTCGTTAAAAAGAAAATCCAATAAATGCTAAATACACCCACTACGGCAAGGTGCTTATCGTTCAAGGAGTATGCTCAGATGTAAGTTTCCGCTTCGTTCACTACTTTCATTTCGACCTTTTCTTCATATAGCAGAGATTAAACAAAACCCCATGTACTTAAACCTGGGATGAGTATGTAGAGGGATTTGAGACTCCGCTACCCTTGGAATCATCGAACCGTGAATGTGTTACTCGGCAAGCTCGTTCCAAACTACCCGTTGGGCATATGAAGTCCGCTCAGTAGGCCAAGCTAGCCCTAACTGACACTCCCTACACTGCACTTGCCTATACTGGGCAGACTTAATATGTTCGACCAACATGCCCGATGTGTCGTTTGGAACGAGGTAGCCGAGAAACACATTCACGGTTCGATGATTCGAAGGGTAGTGGGGTTTCAAATCCCTCTACATACTCATCCCAGGGCAGGCGCAGCGACATGATCTCATGAGAAGTAGAGCATCGCCTGTGACGTCATAAATTCACGTGACATCCCAGAGCATCACGGGAAGACACCCACACCACCCCATTACCGCACTACAGTAACAACCCTTCCTTGGTATATGTCAGAGCAAATGCTAAACCAAATGCCCGAGATTCCCCACATCGCAGCGCGCATATCATCACCGCCATTGATGGATTTCCATTTGTTTGACCCCAGGAGACACTTTTACATGAAATATTGACGTTGTGGTTCATTTCTTCAAAGTCAGTCATTGCATTCGTCGCTGGCCATACCGCGTATCCGTCTTGCTTAGCCTTGATTTATCCCATCAACTTAAGCTACGTCTAAACGCCTGACCGACCATGTGATATAAGATACTCTGTAACCTAATTTTATATAAGAATGCTCGATTTGATATTGTGTAATTATTAGCTTCGGTCTACCGCACGCATGCAAAAAGCATGGCCCAGATAACACAATGCACGTGTCTAATGCGAAGCAGTTAATCCACTTATCAACAGTGGTGGATTAAGGCGGGATACAAGTGGTGGTGCTTTATGTCAGCCGGAAAACAAAAAAAAGAATAAAAAAAGAAGAAGAAGGAAAAACTAATCAAATTACTTAGCTGGTTGGAGATCCCTTTTCTATCAATGCTGGTGAAATTGATTAGGAGGTGTCTCCGCACGCTGAAACGATATGTACCTCTTTGTCACATATATCAGAGGGATAAACCGGTAATATCTGGATAACCACTTATTTTTATACAGAAAACACAATATGTCGATTCATATGCCTGTATCGGCATCAGGCGCAAAAATCATTAAAATATTATACGGTATACGAAGAAGTTAATACTCTTCGCCGATTACAAATTAGAAGTCCCTTATAATCCGTTGACCAGTCAGCGGCTATTAGTCTTCAAGTCTATCGTTATAGTCGCTAGCAAAGGAAGGCAATTTTGTCGAAGATTGCCAGAATAAGGTCTACTTTTAAACATGCAATAGAAATCCCACTAGCTGTTTCTAGGTTACAGCTTCGTGCACATTTTGCTTGGTTCCCGACAATTTTTTTTGGCAGACAGCCAGTTACGACATAAACAACTTCAGTCTACAAAACTGTTTACATACTAGTAATTGTTAGATGCGAATTCGTATCCAATAAACTATACAGTATATAAGTAATTGTACGTTGTTTCAATTACACAGCTCATAATAAAATAATAATAAGTTGACAATAACCATTGTGCGATAGTTTTGTTGTATGTGATTAGAAAGTACAAATTCTATTACGATGCAGGAGTACGATTCCCTGCACATGTATCGACACCACTGTTTACCGAGATCTTAAAAAAATATTAAACATCTCCTAAATAGGTTAATCCAACACTCGTGAGAAAGTATATTTCATACATTTATTAGAAAGTTATTGCGGTTTAATTATTTACTAAATAACGTTCTGTGTTCGGAGTCATTTTCCCCCGTTTTTCTTATTTTTTAAACAATTGTTTGTTGAAGAAATGTGATCTGGAATGGCTGTCTTGTCGGAAAGAGACCCACTAACGTTTTAATTTAACATTTAGCAATATATCAATGCAGCTGTTCAATGAATTGGAGTGGGTAAAGTGCAGTGGGTAAACATTATCCTAAATGAGTTCACTAAATAGATATGGTTCACCCAGGTTGAGAACAAGAAGCATGGAAATCCACAAATGTTGTCTGGTTTGATAGACATCAGGTCAATTATACTACATCCGGTTAGTGGAAATCTCTAATATAGTTATAAAACTGTATTACCAATATAATATAATTACGTGTTGAACCAAGATACACCTATTGTTAATAATTTTCTGTTTCCTGTGGGGAAATGTAAAATATCTCCGTCATTACGCAAAATAATGTACGTTATCTGATAGTCTCTTCCTGCGTAGACCTATGTTTTGATCAACATTTAGATCAATTATAGATAAATCTCTGCATAAATCTTTTGCATAATTGGTTTAGTAGACATGCTCACCAGACAAGTAGAGCACCAAATCCAGCACACGTCAACGCTCATTCAAAAGTATAATCTATTCTACTTCCTACGTCGAGACATTGACTCTTAGATACGTCCGGGCCATCTTGTTTTGCGCTTGTTTTATTTGCTGATTCGGGGCAAATGTCGCCCCAAATATTGTCGGGAATTAATGCGTGATGACCTAGCATGGCGTACGAGAGTTGTCTTAGTCTCGTCCATTTTAGAAACTCTCGCGAAAATACGATTAGTCAGCAGTTTCAGCTTGACCTACAGAACAAGGATAAAGCGCGTTGCATATTTTTGTTTTCTTGAGACTAGCTGTTTAAACAATTAAACAATTCTTTAACGACGTCACGTCCTAATTTAATTGATCCGCGGCCGTTGCTTAGTGGATAGCGTGAATACTAATCCTACGTCGATATACCGTTTACGGGATCGAGTCCACCTGTCGATCATCAAGGTATATGAGGGAATCACACGATGTGGCTGTGGGAATCGCTGGGGTGCTTTTTAATAGGATTCATTCCGGTTTTCCACCAGAAGTGGTAATCCATTAAGCCTTGTGTTATGTTTTATAGTACATAAGCTTCTAAATGCCTCTTAAACAAGTTTCCACCAAAAGTAGGCAAGAAACAGTGTAAAGTGGACAGTCCGTCGTCATATAAATGAAATACGTTAGACCCCAATCAAGCAAACACAAACCTAATTGAATTTCTCTGTTTCCCAATCCTGGACCATTTCCTGAGCAACTCAATCCTGTTATTCAACTGCAAATGCAATTTCACTCTTTTTCATGGAAATTATATTTTTAATTTTACAGAAATTCCTTCATATAGAATTGTGTTCAGAATATGTTTCTTTATTTTCATTGCTCTGCATAAGCATAAATTTACAAAGGCATCCAGCTTTTCAAGTAAGCTTGTGCTGGCAGCAATGCAAAACAGTTTAATAACACCTTACATAGAGATGTAAGTGTCAATGGTTTATCTATATATGTTTTTCCATATCCGGGTCAGCATAATTAACTGTTATCTGTTCATCTATAAGAGCAGGTGTTGTGACATTCCATCATTAAATCTATTCTTTTCCTATCCCCATTCATCTGTGCAGTGTTGCTGCCACACGGTCTGTGTAGTGTATAACTGCCACATGGTCAGACGGTCTGTGCAGTGTATAGCCGTCACACAGTCTGTGTAGTGTTACTGCCACGCGGTCTGTGTAGCGAATAGCCGTCACACGGCCAGACGGTCTGTGCAGTGTATAGCTGTCACACGGCCAGACGGCCTGTGCAGTGTATAGCCGTCACCCAGTCTGTGTAGTGTTACTGCCACACGGTCTGTGTAGTATATAACTGCCGCATGGCCAGACGATCTGTGCAGTGTATAGCCGTCACACAGTCTGTGCAGTGTTGCTGCCACACGGTCTGTGTAGTGTATAGCTGTCACACGACCAGACGGTATGTGCAGTGTATAGCCGTCACACAGTCTATGCAGTGTTGCTGCCACACGGTCTGTGTAGTGTATAGCCGTCACACGGCCAGACGGTCTGTGCAGTGTATAGCTGTCACACGACCAGACGGCCTGTGCAGTGTATAGCCGTCATACAGTCTGTGTAGTGTTACTGCCACACAATCTGTGTAGTGTATAACTGCCACACGGTCAGACGGTCTGTGCAGTGTATAGACGTCACACAGTATGTGTAGTGTTGCTGCCACACGGTCTGTGTAGTGTATAGCTGTCACACGACCAGACGGTCTGTACAGTGTATAGTCGTCACACAGTCTGTGCAGTGTTTCTGCCACACGGTCTGTGTAGTGTATAGCTGCCACACGGCCAGACGGTATGTGCAGTGTATAGCCGTCACACAGTCTATGCAGTGTTGCTGCCACACGGTCTGTGCAGTGTATAGCTGTCCCACGATCTGTGCAGTGTATAGCCGTCACACAGTCTGTGCAGTGTTGCTGCCACACGGTGTGTGTAGTGTATAGCTGTCACACGATCTGTGCAGTGTATAGCCGTCACACAGTCTGTGCAGTGTTGTTGTCAAACAGTCGGTGTAGTGCAGCTGTCGCACAGTCTGTGGAGGGAAGCTGTCGCAGGTCTTTCAGATCTTACAAGTTAGAGTATCTATAAAATTGACCATTAAGGCAATAAGGCCTACATAATATCAACATGTTTGTGTCTTAGAATATTTTTCGGACGATATCTTAATTTTTCTAGTAGCGACATTGAGAAAGTTCCACAAAACTATAGTCCATTCATTGAACGACATTTCCTTCTCACTTAATAAACAACGGTTTTCATACTAGCTGTTGAAATATTGCTTGGACACAAACTAATCACCTACACTTTAAAGCAGAGTTTTCATTAATGACTTGTTTCTAATCGCCAGGTCAACCAGATTTGCTGAATAGCTGAACACATACCGCTGATCTACATTCCACCAAATTCCATTTTCGAGTGGAAACGTTACCCTGTTTAACACATGTGTTCACCGCAAACATTCTATATATATTAAAAAGAATGAATTACCAACTTAGCGAATTATACAGGGTTGTTGTAATATGTCCAGATGTTGACAGAGATTACAGGGACCGGAAACTCGGGTCTAAAGCGAGTTGCAGGGACCGGAAACTCGGATCTAAAGCGAGTTGCAGGGACCGGAAACTCGGGTCTAAAGCGAGTTGTAGGGACCGGAAACTCGGGTCTAAAGCGAGTTGCAGGGACCGGAAACTCGGATCTAAAGCGAGATTGCAGTGACCGGAAACTCGGGTCTATAGGGATTAAGTGATTAGTTATCTAAGCACCACCAACTTCTCGGGAATATTCGTAGACGATTTTACCTCGAAGAGACTAAGTGGCACTGTTTGGGAATGTTGTCGTGTTATCAATCGATGGTTACTTGACCCATGTACCTTTAATTTATACAGAATGATTTGTGTAACTATAATGCCTATAAGCTTTATCTATCAGATTTAATTAATATAAATATGAACAATGCAGCCATACAATAATTCATATTTTCTTACACAGAGCGAGTTGATACTTTAATCATCCACTAAGTGTAAATAATACACGCATGTGCAGCGGGTGGCCTGTTTACGTACACTCTAACACACATTATCCGAACATTCAATCGCTTTCAGACAGAGAAAATATAGCTATAATTATGCTTTCAAACGTTTTTTATTTTATTTCTGATAGGGGATACTCAAGGGGAAGGCGTATCAGTGGCGGATAAAGGATTTTGTATGGCTCGACGGATGGCTCGACACAGCTCAATAGGCGAGGGTACAGGGGCCGGATAGTCCCCGGAAATTCTAAAAATGAGGAAGCCCGTAGAAGCAATCTAAGATGATATTGGCTACGTCATTTTGATCCATCGATGAGGATTTTTTTTACAGTTTTAAAAAAGAAAATGAAGATCAGAGCCACAAGTCTAACACAATTTTTTTTTAACTCAAAAAGTCTTAGAGTCACAACAGTCACTCTGATGAAACGAGGGTGTGCAGGAAGTTTATATTAGTAAGTTCTAGCATTGATTTAAATAATTACGACTAAAGAATGAGAATGTTTATATCCGACAATCTTGGAGGTTTTGACGTTTTTCAAAAACAATGTTGATATGACTTTTCAAAGAGCAACATAACTCTATTTTATACCCCAGTCACAATTGGCTTGCGATGGGTTTGCGATTAGTTTGCGGCGGATTTTTAGGCATTTTCGGCCGGGGCCCCACGGGACTCCTTGCGGCTGCCGGGTCATTTTTTGGCATCGGGCGGGCATCGAGTTACTTTTAACTCGGACTTAAAACCTGGTGCGGCGTTTCGCATCGCAAACTGATCGCCAATAAATCGGTCGATGCCTAGCCGATGTCCGGCAGGGCAACGCACACGTCGGTCGGGCGCCGAGCCAAATTTTGGACAACCCAGACAATCAATATATCGGCCAGGCGCCGCCCACACACTGGCCGGGTCCCGCCAGGCGTCCGGTCGTCTTGGCGGTGTCTGGCCTGAAATCGGTCGTGCATCGTCCGGTGCTCGCAGGCTAAAAAAGCGGCTCATCTACAGCTACAACTACACACATAAGTACTACAAGATGCCCAAGGGAAAGAGAGGAGGAAAGAAGGGGAAGGAGAGGGCACCCACAAAGAAGAAGAAACCCCAAGAAGAGGAGAAAGAGAATGAGAGTGGCAGTGAAGTAAGTGAGAGTAACCTGGGGAGTCCCATTTCCGAAGAAGAGGACGATGTTTTGGCCTTTTATGACCTGACAAGCCCTGACTACAAGAACAGGGTAAAGAAGAACGCCCTGCTGAAGGAATTGGCAGACGAGATGGGATTGGCGCGTGAGTATGCTTTAGAGTTTTTAAATTTTATTTCAAGCTTACCAATATTTTTCCTGCCAGTCATTATTTTGGTGTGTTTTGAAATTTACACTATTTTACTTGTTTCCTTTACATCTGCTTATAGCCTCCAAGATCATGACTCGGTTTCGGTCAATGCGCACAGATTACTTCAAGTTGAGGGGTAAGCAGCAGAAAGGGAAGTCTGGCAAGGGACAGACCAGGCTGACCCCACTCCAGGAATTCAAGCTCAAGCGGTACGAGTTCTTGGCGCCACACTACAGGGGCAGGACAAAGTCCTCAGTGCTCGGTTCGGTAAGCATCTACAAGGATTGGTGTCTCTTTTTCCCATTTGTGTTCCTAAATATTCACTTTTTTACTTTGTGTCCTTTCCATTTTGTAACACTTGTCCTTGCTTATGCTTCAGGTCGCGCAGCCAGAGTCCAACTCCGACGAGTCAGATGAAGAAGTGGCATCCTCGATCGGGGTTGGGGAGGACTTGCAGTCTAGTACGGGGGCCAAGCGGCAGGACAGTGAGTCGTCCCTTCCCGCCCCCAAGAAGAGCAAGAAGAAGGAACCCAAGCGGGGCCTGACAGAAATGCTGGGGAAGTTGCTGAGTGAATCCAGGAAGGAGCTGAAGCAGTCGCAAGCTGCTGTGGCGGAGGTATTATAATTATGTTTTCATTGTGCTGCTATTTTATTGAAAGAAGTTTTCCATTTGAAAATATGTCTTGTTGCATAATGTTCACTGAGTCTTCTATGTTTTAATGTTGCAGGCTTCTACCAGTGCTGGCCCCAGCACCAGTGGCATGTCGGAGCGCGAGGCATGGGCACAGTGGATGTCCAGCGTCCACCAGGACATCCCCCCAGAACTGTGGAGGGCCTACCAGCAGGAGACATTACTCGTGGCCATGCGCTTTGCCCGGCAGCACCAGGCCAACCAACAGCAGCAGCCTCTACAGCAACAGCATCTGCAGCAGCAGCAATACAGCTTTGTGGTCCCACAGCGGCCTCTGCAGCAGCCTGTGGTCTACCTCAACGCCCCCCAGCAGCAGCAGCAGCAGCAGACCTTTCGGAGACCGGTATGTAAACCTTTACAATGAATATTCTTCAATGTTCTAATATATCTTTTTTTCATGTCTATTACTGTTAATATTTAAATTAATTTAATTCTTGTGCTTTGTTTGTCTGCTGCAGACTTCGCCACGTGTCAGGTCCGCCCCTGTCCCCACCAGCAGCTGGCAGGATACATCTCCGGGGGTGCTCATCCAGGCCATGGCTACCCTCCACGGCAGCACCGACAGTCCAGGAGGGATGAACTTTACCGATCTGCTTGGTTCGGCCTCCCAGACACCGACCCCTACCACCACCGGACTTACAGACTCGTTCTCACAGGTCCTGACTGGCCTCACCCGGGACAGTGGAGAACAGGCCCAGTCGGATACCCATGAGGATGAGGACTAGAACATGTGTGGACTAGTGTTATGCCATTACAGTGAACGGTGAACTAGTGTTGTTACAGTGTACTAGTGTTTTCAGAGTGGACTTTTGTTGTTTTTTCATGTTTTGCACTTTGCAGGTTCTTTTTGAATAAAGACACGTGGTCTACTTATATTTGTTTTCTGCTTTCTAAATACAATAAAAGCCCCTTGTAGCTTTAAAGCATCATAAGGAACAAAGAAATAAACAATGGTGTAACAAAATAAAAACCTTAAACTTTAAAAGAAATGGAGAAAAAAACATAGACAAAATTATAAATGAATTCTGTTTATGTTTATTTTTCCTCTCTTTTAATTTTAATGTTTTATTCTTTTTATTTTTTCGTTTTTGTACATTATTGTTTATATCTACATTAAATGGCAAATAGAAACATGTCAGCAAAGCAAACTACAGTATATATCAGTATAGCGTGTCCACAGTCTATCCATAGTCTATCTATCAATTGCAAGCACTTGCCATGGTACGCTGCCGGCGACGCTATTGAAGTATTTCCTGAAGTATGCACGAAGTTTCTTCCTCTCTGCGGTCGCGCGTGGTCCCCGGCCCTCCTGTTCCACCTCCTGCATCACCGCCTCGTCTCTCCAGGCCCCGGGCATCTGCTGATGGTCATCCTCCTGGTCCAGGTCGAGGTTCTGAAGGCCAGGATTGCGTAGGCGCATCACATTGTGGAGTATGCGACCGGACTCGGTGATGACTGTGGCAGTCTCTGGAACCACAGCCAGGGTGGTGAGGAGGCAGCGGAACCGCATTGCCATGATGCCAAAGGCGTTCTCCACCACCCGCCTGGCCCGTGAAGTACGATAATTGCACACGCGCTCCTCAATGTTCAGGTAGCGCTTGGAGTACGGCTTCATGAGGTATGGGCGGAGGGGGAATGCATCGTCGCCAATCAGGAAGTATCCAGTGTCTCTATCGTCGTTGGGGAGGGGCTCGGGGTCAGGGAACCCTATGGTCCCGTGGGAGAGCGAAGGTTCAATCTGGGACCTGTTAAAGATCCCACAGTCCGACTCAGATCCAGGGGAGCCCACATCAACCCACAGGAACTTGTAGCCGGCGTCCACGACAGCGAGGATCACAATAGAAAAAAATCCTTTGTAGTTATAGTACAAAGTTCCACTCTTCTTTGGCTTCTTTATGGCGACGTGCTTGCCATCTATGGCCCCGCACGCATGGGGAAAGTTCCACCGGTCTTGAAACCCCTGGGCCACCTGCCTGCCGCCACTGGTCCGGGGTAGAAGGGGTGCTGAACACCTCCTGACGGTACTCGTTGACGATGGCTCGGCAGACTTCAGGGACGAAGAGGGATATGGTGTTGTGTGCCACGCGGAACGCAAACGCCATGGAGTGATACGAGTTCCCCGTTGCCAGGAAGCGGAGGGTGATGGCTAACTTCAGGCCTGCTGACAAGGGCTGTCTGGCACTGCAAAATAAGAAATTGTACAGAAATGTTAGCTACTGATTGTAAACTGAAATTGTAAATGATTGGTATTCATTTTTTTGTTTTTATTTAAAAAATTACTTACTCAGTACTCTTTTCGATGCGCGGTCCCACACGTTGTAGGAGCTCGTGAAACAGTTGGGGTTCCATTCTGAGGAAGGCCCTAAAGTCTCCATGATGTTCCAGCCTCAGCTCAACCATGAGGGTCTCGTACTGGCCGTATAATGGTCTGCGTAACAACCAGGGTCGAACCCACCATCTTCTTCTGCGGCGCAACATTTCTGCGTGCATCTCTTCTTCGGCCACCAATGCAACAAGAACCAGGTTGTAGCGGTAGCGTGCAAACGCTAACCTCTCCCTCAACCGGGCGACCCGCAAGCGTTGTGGAGGTATCAACGGCATTTTCTTATTTAAAGAAGGTCAGAGGAGAGCCTCTATATATACCTCACCTTCAAATTGACAAACGGCCGCCGGCCGTTGATCGCTGGCCACTCGACATGCACACTACAGATGCCCGTCCGGCCACCGTACGACTTGTAAGAATTGGTTGGCACCCTGCCGGATACCGCAGGGGTAATGCAAGGACATAAGCGTGGCACCGGACGAGTGCCTGCCGGACACCGGCCGATAAACGGGCCAAGAATTCGACCCCATTTCCAGGAAAGTCGGCCGATCGCCGGTCGGCGACCCCCCGGGCCCCGTCATGGCAGCGTACGGGGCACTTTTAATTGTGACTGTGACCGCCATATCGCACGATCTTTCGCCGACCTCTACACGCCGGCCGATGCCTAGAAATCGCACACGCCGCCCGGGCTCCGCTTTAATTGTGACTTAAGTATTAGAGAGCATTGATATGGAATCTTGGACAACAGAGCGCAGTACTGACTTATATTATTGGCAAAACTGTTTAGTCTAAAAGGTAAAACTATATTTTTGTGGTAGCCATTTAAAATTTAAAACTTCAAAACCTGAGAAGTGGGGGTGGGGAGGGGGAGGGACCGCCTATGCCTCGAAAGCTCTCAGAATGAGGAAAGGCAGAGTGACAATCAAGTCTGATTTTGACAATATATTCTGAGCGAGGACGTTAATATGATCGATATTCTATTATCCGTTTAAACAAAAATCGGTGTCCAGATGAGCAAAATGACAATTTTATGATGCAAAAGTCTCTGATCAAAGTTACGAAAATTTTGCATGGTGAAACTGTCGAATTCAAACACATTTTATTATGTACTTCCTCACGAGTTTTGGACTTGACTACATTTGTCGATGCTGTTTTAGAGCTGTTGTCTTTTTTTAAATCTCGTTAACTGCATTATGATACAATTGAAGTCCATCACAGGTGACAGGCTCCTTTGCTTGCACCACAATGACGAGGTTGAAATATTGCTATGCCAATCATTTTTCAAGGCAATGGGATATGTTGTTTCCCAGTCACATACAGCAAAGCTATCGCACACAACCCTAGATCTTACTAGTAGTAGATCTATCCCATTCAACCGTCTTGATTTCTTATTTTTGTAATTTTATTGTTTTCTTCTCCCTTCCTTCGTTTTTTTCGACATCCTTTAAATCCACCACTGCGTATTGCTTTCATGACCAATAGTTGGAATAAAAATGTATTTTCCACAGATGTGAAATAAAGTCATTTATTTTACATATGTGAAAAAGAATGCCACATATGTGGAAAAGAATTTCCCATATGTGAAAAAGAATTTAACATATGTAGAAAAAAGGTAGAAGGGATAAAACTGTTTGCCATAACGGTCGTCCCATGTCATTTCAGCATTGAAACACTGGAGAGACATTTCACCTAACAGTAATTGGAATTCTTTCGATAAGTGAAGTCAGAAATGAAATCTCGCCCTCCTTTCTGCCTATCTATGGTTTCAAAGCGACATAAAACTTCTGATAGGAGCAACCCTACCTCTTCATTGGTATGCTGAAATTCCCATCTTGGTTAAACTAGTAGAGTCATTTTTGGTTAGCGATAGATCCCCTTGTTGCAAAACTATTCCTTCGAGAATTAAAATGTTACTTTCCCATTTGAAAAAAAAAATAGTTGTCACAGCTAACCGCATACATCGCTCGTTGGATGAATTAAATAAGGAACAAATAGTTTTGTGTTTGCTAGTAAAATTTGTGAATGATAGATAAGTAATATCACAATTCAAAGATGAACTATTTGTCTCACATGGACAAGTGGTATTCATTTATTTTATGTGATAAATGGACTTGAGTCGGTTAGATTTCCCCACGGTACAAGCTGGGTCGACTCCAGAGCTTTTCTTTTCTATATAACCTTAACCCAGTTAAAACCAGATCTAGTTTTATCTTGTTACTTGTCACTATTGTTACAGTTAAACACTTCCTAAATTTTCTATATACATATACGATCTCTATGGTACCGAGCCCCTGTGTTCTCAACCAGCAGTAGGTTCAAATTCAGGTACAGGTTGACCGCTGGTTATACGAGCGCACATCATCAGCTGATCAAGATTGAATTTAATTAATACTATAATGTACATACACACGTGAATAGTATACCATTATAAATATAGCCTGACAGTAAGTTATTATATTTAGAAATAAATAAACCAATACTTAGTCAAATCATTTGAAAAGATAAATGAGCAGCATCATGAGTATCGGTTTATATTACAGTTGAGATAAATAATTATGGAGGCAAGCAAATTTTTCTCTCCTCTCTTCATTTATTCTAAATACATAATTATGTCTTGTTGTTCTTTTTTCATAATCAGTATAGCCATCACATAAAACCAGTTTTTCTTACAGACCTTTCAGCAAACATTGTTAATGATAGATAAATATACTTCTATAATAGCTATTGCATTGTCCATAGGCCAAGTGTCCCCCGAAGCTGAGTTCGTCTCCCCACACTCTGGCCTGTCTCTGTGATTAATGTTTTATATGTACGTCGGGTTCAACGTGAATATATATATTTCTCCAGCCCACTATTAGCTTTGATAGCGTAGATTTTTTTTAGATGTTACGGTATACAAGGGTCCTAATTTACATACAGTGGGGTCTTTGGATTTTAAGGTGTTTTTTAAGCCTACAGATATCCACCAACTACTTCATGCCAAATCATTTTATCCTGCACATGCCTTCAAAGGAATTATTGAACCACAAGAAATAAGGTTTAACAGAAGCACTCTTGCTATCTACAATCAGGCTTGTTCTATTGCCTTCAATGCCCTTATCCCAAGAGGACATACTAGGCGACTTCTTCGCCAAATCAGATCCCAAACCCTCAGACAAATGGAATGTTATAGTTTAGACCAAGGGCTAGAATCGGCCCCTATAAGAAAATACCACAATCGCCCTGTAACAGTGTCAGGCAGGTTCTCAAAATATATGAAGGCGAGATGCAAACTAGATACTTACATACCAGATAAGGCTTCCTTTGTTGGGCAACAAACTAGAAATGTTTATTATTTGGTACACAGTTCAAATTGTGATTCAGAAAATGTGGTATACCTTATAACTTGTATGAAGTGTCTGAAACAATGTGTTGGTGAAACTAAAAATTCCCTTCGGCTTAGAGCCAATAATCATTTGAGCTCCATTAGATCAAACCTCATATCCCCAGCAGCTGAACATTTCTCTCTCCCTGATCATTCGGTTAAAAATCATTTTGAAATCATACCGATTGAAAAAACACAAATTCTTCCCTCTGAAGAAGAAACGATTAGAAAGAAAGGCTTATTGGATTCAAACTCTCCAAACGTTCTTTCAACTGGGTTTCAATTGGGAACCAGGTAAACGGTCTAAAAAAAGAAATAATTCCATTTGAAGACCACAGGGGGAAAAAGACCGTAGTCACACAAAAGCTATTTGCACAAAAAAAGATTTTTAGCTTTAAAAGTCTGTAATTTTAAAAGGGGTATGTTGTTTTCAGACATTGCTATTTAAGGACTACGGCCGTTTTCGGGCACAACAGTAAGCGTGAGGGAAGGTTTATGCTCTGAGCTCATAGCTAAGGGGGTAATTCCGGAATTCACATTTTGTGACTACTGTCTTTTTTCCACTGTGGTCTTCATTTGCTTTCCAATATGATCAACCAAGCACCCATATTGCTAGTCTCCTTCTACAGAAATACCAAAATCTTGTACCTATAACGTCTACTCCTCTCTCACAAAGAGCCGTTATAGCATATAAGAGAAACAAAAATGTAAAGGACCTACTGGTTAAGGCAAAAGTGACGTGTGTATCAGACAGGTTGTAAAACTCATTCTCTTTAACAGACATATTAATTGGTTAATCTCTTTATCTCTGAAATATTAATGTGTAGGCTGATTTATTCCTAACGCATGCCGAATAACTTGTTGGCTACTATTTTAACAATTTTCTTTCGAGATGTCTGTAGTTACCCATAGCACAACTAGAGATTAAGGTTTATTAAGATACTGTCTCTGGGAGTTTATCCAAAACATAAGATGATTCATCGATTTGAATTATTCTACATCCCTGTGCCAGTGTGATTGCTTTTTAGAAATATATTTCTGTGCCTACTCTAGCATGTGTCTAGTGAATTACGTTGAATGCAGCAAAACTGTTCGTGAAACAGTAATAATCCTGTAGGACCAGGGATGAAAATATAGAAAAGTGTCATTTTACCTGCACACTCCATTGTAAACGATACCAGCAATGGTTGTGTGAGCAGATGAATCTATGTTTGACCGGAGCACACAAACGGTCACACAGATGAATCTATGTTTGGCCGGAGCACACAAGCGGTCACACAGATTAATCTATGTTTGACAGGAGCACACAAGCGGTCACACATATGAATCTATGTTAATTTGACCGGAGCACACAAACGGTCACACAGATGAATCTATGTTTGACCGGAGCACACAAACGGTCACACAGATGAATCTATGTTTGACCGGAGCACACAAGCGGTCACACAGATGAATCTATGTTTGACCGCAGCACACAAGCGGTCACACAGATGAACTATGTTTGACCGGAGCACACAAGCGGTCACACAGATGAACTATGTTTGACCGGAGCCCACAAGCGGTCACACAGATGAATCTATGTTTGACCGGAGCACACAAGCGGTCACACAGATGAACTATATTTGACCGGAGCACACAAGCGGTCACACAGATGAATCTATGTTTGACCGGAGCACACAAACGGTCACACAGATGAATCTATCTTTGACCGGAGCACACAAACGGTCACACAGATGATTCTATGTTTGACCGGAGCACAAGCGGTCACACAGATGAATCTATGTTAATTTGACCGGAGCCCACAAGCGGTCACACAGATGAATCTATGTTTGACCGGTGCACACAAGCGGTCACACATGCTGTATTCTAGTCACTCTCCTACGATATGGAATAGTTCGTTTTTTTTACAATTTTTGGTTGGAGGGTGACAGGATGAATCCTTGATAAAAGTGTCACCTCAATCGAACATTTTTCCGATGTAGTTTAAAAACAACTTATCTCCGAAAACCTCGTATTTTTACTTTGATCCGCCAGGTTAATTAATTCTTATAGACTTAAATAAGAATAATTTTTGTGATTAACTGTACGCCCTTATTTATTTACCAGTTAAACAGCTTTTGTTTTAACAACCTTTAAACTGTGATTTAAATATCGTTATCAAGTTTCCCATATGTCGACCTTCCACCCTGTCACTGGCCTACCGACCTCCCACACTGTCACTGGCCTACCAACCTTCCACACTGTCACTGGCCTACCGACCTTCCACACTGTCACTGGCCTACCGGCCTTCCACACTGTCACTGGTCTACCGACCTTCCACACTGTCACTGGCCCACCGACAACTTTAAACTATGGACCACTAGCTCCTAAGGTGTGTGTATGTAACGCAACTTTAAACACTGTAGCCATGGAAACACGGTTTGTATTATCAGAATAACTGGCAAAAGACAGTCATAACCTTATTGTGCTTTGAAATACTTGCATTTTGCTGTGAAAGCCTATGACATGTTTATTCTCTGAATGTTCATCTAGCCTAAGTGTTAAAACTAACTTCGTAAAGCGATTATTTCCTAAACTACGCAATTTAATAGTAATTTGTAGGAAAATTAGTTACGTTACTTCTTTATCATACTGTCTCACAATGTCAGAATACATAAAACAGGATTCACAGTGTTTACTCCATAGAAAACTGGTTTTCGTGCAATATAGTCAAACTTGACAAACACGATTGCATTCATCAAAGTAGACCAAGTAAACAAACATAAAAGCATCATTTTTCATCTATAATACATCGCCAAAGGTGCCTGTGGATTGCAAGCCTTTTGATCCATTCTATTTTATTTCTTCATATGTTGAATTCTATTTCTCATATGTGAAATTATTGTTCACATATGTAAAATATTATTTCCTCACAAGTGTTTTTTCTGAAGCAAAGCACATATAAACTGATTTTATAGGCCTCTAATTGTGGGCGATTACGTAGAGTATGTGTGTCGGACAAAAAACTGATGTAGACTACAATAACTGGCATTTTTTCAAAAATAAAAAATATGGTTTTGTACTTCTACCATTGTTAGCCTACGCGAGTGTAAGTCGCTATTCGCCTTATGTCAGTCTGCGCTGTGCTTTGTTGCTGTAGTAATCTCAATGCAGGGGGACTACTTATTGATCAACTGTCTCGACTTGGGCGTGTGCCCTGCTGAGCCTAAATTTGCTCAGCCCGTGCTGTCGTTTAGGCTGTCAGTGGAATATACTCCTATCATCTTTACATTGGGAACACGAACGCAGGTTGGATACGGTCCTTTACTGTGGGGAGAAATCTTTTCTCAGCAAGTCTGTAAAATGGAACTCTTTTGAACATTTGTAAAATAAAAGTGTATTTAACAAATGTGGATTTCTTTTTCACATCTGTAAAATAGTTTTTTTTTACGTATGAAATTTAACCTATGTTTTACGGGACACAGCAGCAAACTAAAAATATACATGTTGTTAGCGAAAATGTTCAGGTGTAAGAGAAATTTGATTTTGAATATATGGACAAATTTGAAATTTTTTCACTTTATAAGCCGTTACTTATGGCAAGCCGTTTTATCACTTTTACCTTTTTTCTACATATGTCGAATAATTTTTGCTTTTATTTTACTTATGTACAATTCTTTTTCACATATGTGAAATTCTTTTTTACTAATATTGAAAAGATTTTCACTTATGTGAAAAACAATTTCACATATTTTAAATAAAAATGTATATTACATATGTAGAATTCTTTTCCACATGTGTAAAACT
>JAQQZZ010074601.1:0-16397 GCA_030265115.1 Mopalia vespertina
CAGTCACCTCTATGAAGGACTTGTTTGACAACATTGCTGGCGATGTTGTCATCAAGTTCCTTAAACGGATCGGTGTGAATCAAAAAATATAAATTTTTATGAATCATTGTAAATAACTAAAATTGACAGAATTTTAAACACAATATATACAATTTTTAAATCCAAATTTGAACTACATGATATATTGACATATTTAAAAATTTTAAACTTTTGTATGTCCTATCCAGTTCATATTTATTTCTCTTTGATGTTTACGGCCTAGGGTGGTAATGACTGATATTACAAATTTATATAAATAAATTGTAAAAATATTCACGCTACAGCGTAGCTGAAATACCGCTGAATGTGGCGTAAAACACTATCAATCAATCAATCAATCAATCATTTTAAACAACCCACCACCCCATCCGCAACCAACAATTAACTAAGACAACTGACTTTACCTGGCTGAATAATACATTTTCTGTTTGATTTAATATTGTCCACGTGTAAAGTTTCTTTTGGGCACTGTGTCTTATTTGTCTCAATGTTTGGACTATTAAGCAGCTTCTACGTAAACCATGTCGCTTTCTATCAATACAGATGGTACATGCGCTACATAATGTATTAGACTCTGTCTACAGCGGACGCATTCTGGAGCAGAGATTCATTGATGCTTATTGAAAGAGACGTGGATTCGATTTCAACACGGGTCTAAGCCTACTTAAAAAATCAGATATAGATAAATTCAAACTGTTTCATTTTTTAAAGTGTTGTACATTTTTGTCATAATTCAGTTCGGGCCATGTTTGTGGAGAAATATGTCATATCGGCTTAATTTCCTTGTTAACGTTTAAACACGAGTATTCGAATCTACACCATATAAATGGCATACATGAATGCACGTACATTTGCTAAACTAGTGTCAACAACAGCGAAGCCACAAAATGGTAAACTATGATATATGTATTGGTAGACTATTGTGACACACGGTTACGTGTTTCTAATAAAACCTATATAACACAAATCCTGGATAGTACCCCATAAGAATAATTCGCCAGGAAGTCAGACAGAGAATGTGTAACCAAAGCATCAAGGTAACAAGTTCCCTCAGCTAACTATTACCACAACAGTTCATCTTACATAATTAAGTTAGATTAGATTATATTGTGAAGGATATTTGTAATTTGATTTGTAATTTTATTGAGTTGAGCTTTGTTTTAAAATGTATGAGATATATAGTGTAGTAGATTCCTAAAATACGACCTTTAGTAGAGTCCTGAGGTTTTAAAAAAATTTCCCAAAGCCTTCTTTAGAAAATTCCCCAACACACAAATTATAGTATCTACTTCATAAATGCGCGGTTAAATAATTACAACAACGGTTTGTGGTTCGAGAGAGAATAGTGATTAGTCAGTGTTTAGACTGTGTTTAAAATATAAGCACCTGTTGTTTTGTGGGATATGTATTATGGGTTTTCATATACGTACCAGTGTTACGATACTCTGGATGCTCCAGAGAGACATCCCATTAATCCCATTAGAATATAACCCAAGATCAATTAAAAGGCATCAAATTGGAATTCGTGTTCCGACTGTAAATGTTAAAAAGTAGTATATTTTGGAATGCATTTCGTGTTCTCTTGAGTTTGAGTTGACATGCCATAACACCTTCTGATATTCTCCAATTATTGTATCTCGAGTTACACTCCAGAAAACGTCACTACTCCCCTATAATAATTGCTGTTTTTATTAGATAAAACGTATTATGAATAATGAATAATCGATGACGGTTAACAAAGTCACCTTGAAACTTACCAAAACAATAAAGCTTGTGTGTGTTTTTGTTTTCGTTTGTGTGTTTGTTTGTTTGTGTGTTTGCTTGTTTTCTCTCTGTCTTTACATTTTGATTTAAACTATGGTAAGTGTGTTTTTCTTATTTTGTAAGAACGTGTACTAATGTATAACTCGTTGTTTCTAAATGTAGTAGCAACCCAATAAAACACACCACAGGCCATGATCCTGGGTGACATTGTTCAGACCTATACTCCCAAGCTCGGAATAATCATTAACATATTTGATTCCGCCATCTATCATTTCAGTCCCAATGGAATCTGACAAAAACTGACCAGGCTTCTACTCGCTCAGCATGAACGCCTTATTCATTAGTTTGGGAAGGTCGGATTATCAGCTTTAAAAGGCTGACATTTTGTTCTTTCTGTCTCAATTAAAGACGCCGGAATTTCTGTGAGAAAAAACTTTATTCTGGCCATTACGATATGTTGTTTATCAACTGATGCTTGAAGCACAGTTGTCAGGTTACATGAAATCTTAATACTTCTTCTTTCAACCAGTTCTTCTGGAGCCCATCTGGAACCGGCTGTTAACTGTTTTTTGTTAAGCTAATCTTTGTACATTTGCTTAATGCACAACATATAATGGAAGTGAATTTGCAATAATTGAAAGACAGCACCAGTTTTATTGACGATCTGTTTTTCCCGGCGGTATGACACTAACAACGGAAAGAGTCTCAATTACTTTAATATCTGGTTAAGCTGTTTACCCGATCAGTTTCTATAGCACGTGTTATCTCCCTTTAGTGCTCATTAATTCTTTACCTCAACACGCATGGTGTTTATGGCGTTAAATTGTGTGAATTCTGTTCACAAACATTGCAGAAAACTCTACAAATAACCTGTTTGATTCCGGCGACAGTTGATTTCAAAGGTTATAGACAGTAAAAATGTCTAAAGACAATTTCCACAGTACCGCCATCGTGAGACCAGTAAAACGTTTCATAGTCGGACAATATCACAATGATCTGGATATTTCAGATTCATATTATAATTATATTTCATGGCCAAATAAGATAATTAATTGGTCTGTCATAACTGTAAATTCATCACTGCGTTATTTTTTAATTAAAACATTTAAAGTCCGACTAATAGATTATGGTCTTACAGTAGAATAAAACATGTGCCTAAACACACATCGAGAGCACGTATCATGCGCTGTGGCTTTGTGGACAAACCTCAACCTGTACCAGCCTGAAAATTACACACAGACTCAACTTTGCTGCATGTCAGTAGGCCTACGTGAAACGGTTCTCGATATGTCAGTTTAAGTCCCAATCGACCACCTTACGTTATCATGCATATTAACAAACCTACATTGTAATATGTAAATGATATTTAGAAATGTTGGAAATATACATTATTAAATGAGCTGAAATATTTTGTCCATGTCTTTATATGTAGTTTAAATGGGCTCAAAAATGACTTTGCGTGAATACCAAATCATTACGTGTAAGACAACACGACATTGTTGAAGAAATTGCATCATTTGGTCGTAATGTTGTTGCCATAGCAACCGATGACTAATAAGAATTGTAAGTAAGTATATTTCTGAAACTAAATAGAGTGATTATAACCATGTTGTTATTAAAATTCACTCATTGTCACATCAGTTAAAACGCTACGACAATGGTAGTTTTATACAATTGTTTGTTTAATTGGAGTTTATAGCGCCTTGCGGTATTTCACTTGTATGTCGACGTGCCAGCCCAAGAGGTGAAGGGAATCCCTATTCGATCTCAAGACGAAAGGAAAGGCAAGACAGGACAAACACAATACACACAAAGACACAAAACAGATCTGCTGTCTGTTGTGACTTACTAAGGAGAACAGGTAGAAGCTTCCACCCGCCAATGTTACAATACTACTTGCAGCAACCGATGCCTTTGCCTAACAAATTACAGTTGGAAGGATGCAAGAGGAGCAAATGTTTAAGTGTGTCTGCCGGAGAATGATTGGATGTTCCGAACATATGGATGTATACATGTAGTTAGGATATGACATAATATCTCAGCTCTTATAACTTATCTGGTTGTGACATAACCAGATGTTATTTCTCCAGTCTTGAAAGTCTGATAGTATGCGACAATAAATATAACACCTAATTGTCAGAACCGCTTCACCGTAAATGTGGTGAAGTTCGTTCAGCGGGAAATAATAAGTTGTTGTATTAGTGATAGAGTTTGCCGGCATTGAGGATCTACTTCGACTTTAACTTAATTAGCGTATTGGTTTTCAGCAATCAGGTATAAAGATGTTCCAGGGTGAAGTGTTTTACAAGTGGTATTAATTGTATATCGTCCCACGCCCTCCACAGAAGACGGACAGTCTTTCTGTGAATATATTATCTATTTCGTCGTGATCTCCTGAGAACATTGATGGTCGGGTGCAGCTGAACTGACCGAGTGCAGTTTCCAATGTTTCCTCAGCTGTCTTTATTTCTATACACATTCCTTCTCCAATCAACACAAATACTGGATTACATGGCTAATATAATCCCACACACTTATCCTAGTTGTCCGTATTAACCTAGAGTGGCTTTCTCCTACCGTGAGTTCTCCAAAATCCACAACTGGTGTTACTTGTTCTGTATAAGCAGCAAGATCAATACCCCTCATTTAAATAAAAGTTCACCAAATGTTGGTTACAAATCATAGACTATCTTTAGAAAGCAGATGTTCCAACTCAACCAAACATGGCGTCTGTCGACCAGACATTGTATCTGTAATAAAGTTTAAATAATATAAAAAGTCTTTATATTAGAGACACCATTCAATGCTGTTCGGTGTTGTTTGTTTGTGTCATTATGTATCTAAAAAGTTTGGTGTGTTTGATATTTACGGTCGTTTACCGTAGAAAATCACTCAGACGATTCTTTATTATGTGTGATCATTGATACACGCAATCATTCCGATAATCGATATACGCTGGAGAATTTCTTTTGTAAAGTAGATGCTCTGTTCGTGATCTATGTTTTATTCCCCAACTGACGAAATTTAATTAATCTGTATTCAAGTATTGCATATTTAAGAAGGGATCATCATGATTTGTCAGCTCGAGACATTTGATGTTCAACAAGGCGATGCGAGAGATAAATACCAATTGTTGAGCGCTAGCAAATCAATAGAACGTATTATTGCTTGTTCTATGTTACATGATGGGGTTTCGACTGTTTAAACCATTTCTATATTTAATTGATGATTTATATCTGACTTGCATAATCCCTGGTTGATCTGTGTGCCTGTGACGTCCTCGTTGCGAGTAGATCGCCTGTCATCGGCTGTATCTGTACAGATTCATCCCAATTCCCTAACACTCCAAAGATTAACTGATACCTCACAACAAACCTATTGATTTTACAGACCGGAGAGTAACATTCCGCTGTTTGGACTAAAGTACATCTACAAGACTAAATATGTAGTTGGTTAAAAAATTAGCTGGTGCCCCTAGCAGGATATCAGGCATGTAAAAATACATTACTCTCCATAACTATACACTGTTGAAAGCTTTGCCAAGTTAATCAGTCTGGTCGATTTATATTGGTGAATAACCACAACCCTATAACCATTCCACAAAAACAAATCCCAAGATATATCAAAGATGAAAAACTGTTGGAAACGTGTCTAAAATACACAATTCCAAATAAAGGTTTAAAATCGACAGATTATACTTTCCATAGGTATAATTTTTCGACTGAATGTTTATTAATCACTTATATTTATCGCTATTAAGTGCCAATTGCGGTTCTGCGTATTAACTCGCCTGTACTTTCTTTGGTTGATTCGATGATTGATATATGGACGACATCTGATTATACAACATAATTGGTTTAATCAATAACATGTGGGAGATATCTGTTCTTAACATGGTTTGGATGACAGCACTTTGGTTCTATCTGCATAAAGTTTTGTTAGAAAGGGTGTATTATCTTTATCTACACACAGACCAACTGGGGTTGAATATCAATACTGTTTATGCGAAATATTAACAGCTCATATTACAAACCTCTTAATAATGTGGTAACTACTGACTGTCACATACCCCTTGCTTTTGTATGTGCTTATGCTTTAAATCGTTTTCAACTGGACAAAGTCCATCTCAAATGTTCATATAGAGCAACACAAATCACAGGTTACAATATGTGAGGACTTACTGTTCAATGTTATCAGAAGAATGTTTAAAATCAGGTTCAAAATCTAGTTGTACACATTAAGCCTAGAACTGTGTTAGTTTAAAAGGATCTTTAAAATCTGATTTACTCTGAGGAAGTCATCGAACCAAACTGGCATGCCGTTCCTGTAAGGTGAAATCACAAATTATAACGAGATTTCCATGATAAACTATCTCAACCATCTTAGCTGTCAGTCATATCCTCTTCAAAAGACTTCCCAAGGCTCGTGAGCTTTCATGATTCATGGCATATGTTATTACTGGGGATTATGTTAGTCCCACCTAGCCGTTTACTTGGCTTCATTTTGATTTTAATTCGTATTGAACGTCGAACGTCATGCACAATCTCTCTACATGAGGCATCATGTGGATCTTGAAGTGGAGGGAAATGGTTGAAAATAAAATATTAAACTTCAATCTTACTCAACTTTTTAAAAGTGATATGATGTCCAAAGGGTTTAAAAGTCAATGTGTCATAACACAACACAACAACATAACCCAACATAACTTAACATCATGAGATAACAACATAACTAAACATCATCAGATAACAACATAACTTAACATCATCAGATAACAACATAACTTAACATCATCAGATAACAACATAACTTCACATCATGAGATAACAACATAACTTAACATCATGATATAACAACATAACTAAACATCATCAGATATCAACATAACTTAACATCATCAGATAACAACATAACTTAACATCATCCGATATCAACATAACTTAACATCATGAGATACCAACATAACTAAACATCATCAGATATCAACATAACTTAACATCATCAGATAACAATATAACTTAACATCATCAGATAACAACATAACCAAACATCATCAGATATCAACATAACTTAACATCATGAGATAACAACATGACTAAACATCATCAGATATCAACATAACTTAACATCATCAGATAACAACATAACTTCACATCGCATCACAATACACCATCCACACAACACCACCTCTGCCCACACCACACCATAACACACCACCCCACACAACAATACAATCTCTTGTCTATACAGTAATATACCATAGCAGTTG
This sequence comes from Mopalia vespertina, assembly GCA_030265115.1. Taxonomy (NCBI): domain Eukaryota; kingdom Metazoa; phylum Mollusca; class Polyplacophora; order Chitonida; family Mopaliidae; genus Mopalia; species Mopalia vespertina. Next base: position 7,073 of record JAQQZZ010074601.1, read on the forward strand.
TATATACATACATCGATTCGAACAACCCTTAAGTTTAAAAAGCACAATCACCAGATACTTGTTAAGAAATGTTAAGAGATGAGAACTCACAGAAGCTAAATTAGTCCAAAAAGGTAAACTGCATCAAGTATTATTTTTATGTGCTTTCATACATGTATTTTATACAGTCCATTGGAACTAATGGTTTAGTGGATTTTACTGCCTTTTTTCGATTATGATTACATGCAGTTATAACTATTCACAAAAGACATTCTATAAAACATACCACTGGAATAATTGTCTGGTATCTAATTAACTAACCGTATTAATTGTGAGTATTTTGGTGAATATTTGTACAATAATAACAAATTCTTGGTAGTTCAAGAGTGTATTAAGATAAAAGCACGAGGTCTCGTCACAATTCAGTTTCTCTGTAACGTTAGAAAATTAAACCCGACTTATCTTTCGAACAACCCAGGCCAGGTTTAGTATCATAGCGCCACAAAGAATATACGTTGTGCCGTGACATAATGGTTTGGAGTTAATACAGCTTTGAGCAACCGGCTCCAGGGGTATTATAATATAATTGTATTATATGTTTAAAACATTGATTATTTTCATTTAATCTGCATTTAATCCTTTCAAAATTATGTTCGTCGTCATATTAATATGATAAATGTTTCGACAATATCAATGACTAAGTACTGAATAATTGTAAATCTGTACCAAGTTTGCAAAGGTCAACAACATTTTATTGGCTTAAAATGTAAACGAAGCATGTTCAATAACTGTTTGATTGGAAGTCGATCTTTTAAGACAAATTTTATTTGTGGTTAACACTCTTGGGGTTACTAGTGTAAGGGCGATAACCTCGCACACTCATGGTATGCGTGTATGAATATTGGAAAACAGGGATCAGCAACCTGTCGTAAATATAGGAGCCTTTGTTGGGTGACAGTAACAAAGTGCCGCTGCAAAGCTTAATTGCTGTCGCTCACCTGATTGGCGATGGCATTTTTGCGCCGCCGAAAATTAATAGATCTATCACAATAGTGACCCAATTATCGCAATAGTTATCTTGACTATCGCAATACTATTACAATAGTAACATTCCTACCAATAGCCACCCCTACTTGCGACCCAGATCCGCTTATACTGTCCATTGTCATTCAAGTATTACGAATATGTCAACTTTTTGCTTTATCGTATGTTCTTTATATTAGAAATCGTATATTCGAAAAAAGTAGTATATTCTCCAAACTACATGTATATTGGGTTAAGGTGTTTAATCTATCGGGGAGTCTTCAGTGTACAAAGACATCGACCTTGTTTGATCAGAACATACAACATTCTGTACTTTTTGTAGATTACAAAAAAATATTTCGATATTATAATTACAAATAGTTAATTGCGAGCCTTTAATTGAGTTTTTCAGTGAACATATAGTAGATTGATTGGCAAGGTGATAGAGATTAATGAGATAAGCACAGCAGAATAGGCGCCATACTCAGGGGTTTTGTGGGGTTTTTTGGTCACGTGAAGTCCCCAAGATTAATAAAATAACACGTACATCACAATATCCGACGAATCAATACTTCTAGCGAAATAGGCCTAACCACTTGATGATAGATCGAAAGATTTGCTTTCAAAAAGGTTCAAATAAAGTATACGCAGTTTCATTTGATTTTTAAAATGTTACATATTTGTAATCCTGATTATCCAACCTTTTCAAAAAATGTAAACATACAGGACGGTGTGTCTGTATTCTTTATAAAAGTGAGTTTCCTCAAAATCAACCAAGAGCTCTAACAAGGTGTTTACTTAATGTACATCCATACCACTGTTTACCGAGATCTTTGCTGTCTACAAAACTACACCATTCAGAAAATCCAACACTCTTAATGGAGTCCATGCAGGAATGTTTCAAGATAATAAAACAAAGTGTACAGCAGTTACAGACATTACTTTCATTGGCTGTGGGTTGGTATTTCGATGTGAGTACAGTTTGATGTCTATATACTCATTCTACATACATAAATTTGCTGTTACATTTCATTACGAAACCTGCTTAGTAAATGTGGGTTGGCGGGAACTTATACTTGTGAATAAGAACTGACGGGCACCCTATTTCATTTTTGTATATCACGTGATAAGTTGAGCCAGTAGTGAGATATCTGATCTCCAGACAAACCCAGAGGAAATTCTCAGCTAAAACACAGACGCTGGTCCTGGGTGCCAATCAGTTAGACCCATTCCCCTGTTTTGAATAATCATTAACAGATTTTATTCCGCCATGAATCACTCCAATCGCAATGGAATCTGGCACAAAACGCACAAGTGTCTATCTAACTCAAAACGAACGCTTTGTGGATCTGAATGCACTGGGTTTAAAACAGGATCACATTTTTAATATTTATAGGATGGCTCAAAATAAGGCCTCAAAGCATCCTGGAGTTGTTTGCTGTAACTGATTGGTTGTATTAAGTGCACATTTTCGGTAATTCCAGTCTTTTTGCTCGACTTCAATATTTGTCTTAAATGCAACTCAGACCAATATACTGAGCAGCCCCCTCAGACTTATGGATTATATGACCCTTCCAACAATTCGAAAAAGAAATGCACAAATTAGCACCGACATTACCTTTGACGTCACTGAAGCAAATTCACGTCATGTGATGGAATGCACGATTAGTGTATATGCTTTTTAATGTTTTATAATTGTAAATTTCCATCGAATATTATGAATTTTTTAATTGAAACAAAAGCATTAAGGTTACATCAGACCTTTAGAGTAACACCATTTAACCTGATTTCATGAAGAAATATTTCACATGTAGGTTTCCTTAAAAAATATATCGAATTTGATAAAAGCATTATTACCAAAGACAATTGAGTTTCGATTTGAAGTTAATGAAGCTGTTTTTTCTATCGATTGACCCTTCACATCAAAGAGAATTTCTAGACGTGAATTTATTTCCTTTAATTGTTTCTTTGTGGTTAAACCTGATCGGGATAAACTACCAGTGATACGGTCCTGTAAAAAGCTATCAGTTAATTCAATGTCACGAAACTAGACGGCCTTTAGAAGACTCATCTCAGACGTCGTTGATAGTGTCAGAAGCAGTCTATTCTATCCGTCTAGATCATCTAAATCTGAGCCGGCTGAATTACAGATCAAACCATATTGTCGTCACAATACACAGACAGTATTAAAACCGCTTCTAAACTTACTCGGCAAAAACCAATCAGGACCCTTTTACCTTTTTCTACTCTCCCTTTTTGTTGAATGCGGGTAAGAGCTTGCCACAATTGTATTCACCTATTTCAAATTGCATTATATCCTTAATATTCCAGGCAATGGTTAATCTTAAACGTTACAGCTAAAATACAGAAACTTAACGGATGAGTTGAACAGTGTGTTTGACCAAAAGGGACACACACATAAGCTGAATAGTGTGTTTGTTAACAGGGACACACACGTAAGCTGAATAGTGTGTTTGACCAAAAGGGACACACACATAAGCTGAATAGTGTGTTTGACTAAAATAGACTCACAAATAAGCTAAATGTTTGTTTGTTAAAAGAGACACACTAATTAACTCAGTAGGCTGTATATAAAATGAATTATATCTAGGATTTACAACAACATCAAGAGAACACAAAATTAAATTATCTTCTTTGTCTCAGGTGTTCAACCAAATTAACTTATCAATTATAATGAACAGTCTTTGATTCTCTTGGACGGACTACATAAGCAACAGATTATTCCATGTTTAGTCTTCGATGGACAACCTAAAGTAAATGCCATTGATATAATTTAAGAATCATTTACACAGTATGCATTCTGGGCCTCAATAGATTTTCATTTATTTCAATGTTGATATGATATCATTTTATCCACCATGAATGTTCGAAAATGAAAATATTTTGTAAAGTCAGCTAAATTTGAAGACTGTTTCAGGAACCAAATTAAGACAAAATGTTTCGGAAAATGTTAATTTTCCACCATGCTCACCACAAGTCTAAAACACTGCTAAGACACTGTTCTCGACTTAAATACAACTTATATTTTCTTTGAGATATAATTTTGTTAGGCGCCGCCATTATTGTTGCTTATCACGTGATAGGTTGTGACGGGTTATGTAGCCCCAATGTAAGTGATCTGATCTTCTCTCCAGCCCAATGAATTGTGTAAATTCCCAGTTAAAACAAGCAGTGTTGATACTGATTGTCATTTCAGTTAGACCAATGTCCCTGTTAATAATAATCTTAAACAGATTTTATTCAAATATCTTTTATTACAGTCTTGAAAGGGTCGGGTTTAACTTAAAGGGCTTTCTACTACATGGACTGTTAACGTGTTCATTACGTGAACAGTTAAAGCCTGTCGTTATCGCATAGTGAGATATAATTATGATCTCCTCTATAGCCAAATAAAGCAATCGTTAAAACAACTCAGACGTTAATCCTGGGTGACCATCAGTTACACCCATTCCTGGTTTCTAAAAATCATTAACATTTTTATGCCAACATCTATCGCTACAGTCTGAATTTAGTCTTACGAATAGTGACCATGAAATGACTAATATTCATCTATTCATCAGGCTGAGGTTGCAGAAATGTATTTTTCGTTAAACAGGTTCTCATTTCTTTTACTCTTCTTGTCCGTCGATTGTGAACTTTTCCTTGATAATGGAAATTGCCTACAATAAACTTACAAATATTTAAAAAATTCTACGAGAAAATGTGTATTTCTTGTTGTTGTTGTGTTTTGATATGTTTGTGATATTTTTCTCTTTCTTGTTGTGGATGTTTTGTTTTCTTATCTGTTCCCACAACCCACCACCCCCATCCGCAACCAACCATTTAAGCGAGAAATATGAATTAACATGTTTGAATAATACCGTTTGTGTTTGATTTCATATTGTTCGCGTGTTAAGTTTATACGGGCACTGTTTCTAATTTGACTCAGAGTTTGGACTATTTAACAGTTTCTTTAGCAGCCAAATCGTCTTTCTCTCAATACAGATTGGTACATGCGTTACATAATTATTAGACTCTGTCTGGAGTGGACACCTTCTTGAGCAGAGATTAATCGAGACTTACTGAAAGAGACCCGATTCCTGTACGAGTTTTAACCTACTTAAAAACTCAGATAATAGACATGTGTACTTCAAAACATTTCAACTGTTTCATTTTCAGAAAAGTTGTACTTTTATTGAGCTGAGCTTTGTTTTCAAATCTATCAAAATCTATCAAAAGACAGTCTTAGTAGATATCTGACAAAAAAGCTTTAGTAGATTCGTCACAGACAATCTTTGGTAGAGTGCTGTCAGAAGGTTTTAAGTAGATTCCCCCAAAACAATCTTAAGTATATTCCGGATAGACAGGTTTAAGTAGATTCTCCCAAAACAATCTTAAGTATATTCCGGATAGACAGGTTTAAGTAGATTCCCCCAAAACAATCTTAAGTATATTCCGGATAGACAGGTTTAAGTAGATTCAACAAAAACAATCTTTAGTAAATTCCCGACATACAGGCTTTAGTAGATTGCTATACAAAGACAATCTTTAGTAGAGTCCTGACAGAAGGTTTAAAGTAGATTCACCGTGGACCAGTTTAAGTAGATTCAACATGGACCAACTTTAGTAGATACACAATGGACCAACTTTAGTAGATTCAACATGGACCATCTTTAGTAGATACACAATGGACCAACTTTAATAGATTCAACATGGACCAACTTTAGTAGATTCAACATGGACCAACTTTAGTAGATTCCCCATGGACCAACTTTAGTAGGATTTTAGTAAGATTCTCCACCGCTGGCTTGTGATTATTTGTCACAAGGATTATTCACACAAACCATTATACTAAACTGTAATTATGATAGGATCTAATGTGGGTACTTCACAAATACGCGGTATAATAATTAAAACCACGATTTGTGGTTCGAGGAAGAATAGTGATTAGCCAGCTAAAATCTCAATTAAAATAGAAGACTGTGTTTAAAACATAAGCACCTGTTGTTTTGTGGGATATGTATTATGGGTTTTCATATACGTACCAGTGTTACAATGCTCTGGATGCTCCAGAGAGGCATCCCATTAGAATGTCAACGAACTGTTTGATTGGAAGTCGATCTTTCAAGACAAAGTTGATTTGTGGTTAACACTCTTGGGGTTACTAGTGTAAGGGCGATAACCTCGCAGACTCATGGTATGCGTGTATGAATATTGGAATACAGGGATCAGCAACCTGTCGTAAATATAGGAGCCTTTGTTTGGTGACAGTACCAAAGTGCCGCTGCAAAGCTTAATTGCCGTCGCTCATCTGCTTGGCGATGGTATTTATGCGCCGCCGAAAATTAATAGATATATAGCAATAGTATCGCAATAGTGACCCAACTATCGCAATAGTAGCATTCCTCCCTATAGTCACCTCTACTGGCAACCCCTGAGCAGCCTCCTTTCCATTGCCATTAAAGTTTTACAAACATGCTAACTTTTTTCATTATCGTATGTTCTTTATATTAAAAATCGTATATTCGAAAATTTGTATTTTCTCCAACCTACTACATTGGGCCAAGGTGTATTATCTATCGGGGAGTCTTCAGTGTACAAAGACCAGTACATACGCCAACATTCTGTCATTTTCTCAGATAATCAAAAAACTATTTTGACAATATAATAACAAATAGTTGAGTGTGGTCCTTTAACAGAGTATTTCAGTGAACATATAGTATATTCATTGACAAAGTGATAGACATTAATGAGATGAGCACAACAGACTAGGTTCGCTACTGTGGGGTGTTTGATCAGAAGTCTGATGTCTGTATTGTAGTCTATATACAGATATGAATAATTTTTTTGTTACTTTTCCTTACGAAACCTGCTTGTTAAATGTGGAATGGCAGGAGCTTATGCATGTGAATAAAAACTGACGGGCGCCGTATTTCATTTTTGTTAGTGGTGAGAGATCTGATCTACCAAACTAACCCAATAAACCCCGCGGAAATTCGCAGCTAAAACACAGACGCTGATCCAGGATGATCATCAGTTAGACCCATTCCCCTGTTTGGAATAATCATTAACAGATTTTATGTCAGATCAATCACTCAAGTCTGGCAACAAAACGCCATATAGGTCTCTATCTAACTAAAAATAAACGCCTTGTGGATCTGAATGTCGTGGTTTTAAAACAGGCTCACGTTTTGTTTATCCTTTGCATGTTAGTCCAGGAACAATGACTTGCTGATCGACAAAAAACTAATCCTGCAATATAGCAATTCAATTACTTCAGCCAGAATGGATTGTCTTCTTAAGGTTTTTCTATGTCTGGTATTCAAACACTATACGAAGGTGTTTTATGTCGTTCAGTTTTAGGTTGTTTTGTTTGTTTTTCTGTTGTTGTTGTTTTTTTAGGTTTTGTTGGGGATATTTTTCGGTCGTCTTAATTGTAAACTGATATGGATATTCACTACCTGTAATAGCTTGAAAACCTGGTTTTGTTCTTGTATAAACTTACTTCACCATCCCGCTACATGTAAATCCACCAATACCTTGGCCTGTATATGACTGTGTTCCTGTGAAGCAGTTGAAGTCCATATACTGTAGAAGATCATTGGCTATAAAATATCTCTTATGTCCTTTCATCATGAATAAACATTAATAAAGTCTGTGTAGCCTATATATTTATTAGATTATAGGATCGTTCAAATAAGACTTCGAAGCATCTTAGAATTGTCAGCTGTAACTGATTGGTTGTATTAAGTTTACATTTGACTTTTCGGTAATTTCGATCTTTTTGCGCCGCTTCAATGTTTATCTTAAATGCAACTCAAGCCTATATACTGGACAGCCCCCTCAGACTTATTGATAATACGACCGTGCCAATAATTTGACAAAGAAATGCACAATGAGCACCGCAATTACCTGTGACATTACTGATAGCTTCACGTCATGTGATGGAATGCACGATTAGCGTACAGGCTTTTTAATGTCCAATGTTTGTAAATTTCCATCGAATAGTGTAAATTTTTTTAATTGAAACAAAAACGTTAAGGTTACATCAGACCTTTAGAGTAACACCATTTAACCTGATTCCATCAAGAAATATTTCACATGCTAGTCTGATCGAGTCTGATAATAGAATTATTACCAAAGACAATTGAGTTTCGATTTGAAGTTAATGAAGCTGTTTGTTTTTATCGATTGACCGTTCACATCAAAAGGATTTTCTCGACATGAATTTATTTCTTTTAATTGTTTCTTTGTGGTATGTACCTGATCGGGATAAACTATCAGTGATCCGGTCCTGTAAAAAGCTATCAGTTAATTCAATGTCACGAAACTAGACGGCCTTTAGAAGACTCATCTCAGACGTCGTTGATAGTGTCAGAAGCAGTCTATTCTATCCGTCTAGATCATCTAAATCTGAGCCGGCTGAATTACAGATCAAACCATATTGTCGTCACAATACACAGACAGTATTAAAACCGCTTCTAAACTTACTCGGCAAAAACCAATCAGGACCCTTTTACCTTTTATCTACTCTCACTTTTTGTTAAATGCTGGTAAGTGCTTGCCACAATTGTATTCACTCCATTCAATTTGTATTATACCCTTAATGTTCCAGGGAAGGTTAATAACGTTACAGCTAAAATACAGAAACTAAACGGATGAGTTGAAGCAAAAATTGGCCTAAACCAAATAAGATAAGATGGATAAAACAAATATCACCATTATGGATGTATAACCAAAGAATACAGACAACCCAGTAACCAGAATAGTGTGTTTGACCAAAAGGACACACACACACACATATATAAAGCTGAATAGTGTGTTTGACCAAAAGGACACACACACACATAAGCTGAATAGTGCGTTTGACCAAAAGGGACACACACAAAAGCTGAATAGTGTGTTTGACTAAAAGGACACACACATAACCAGAATAGTGTGTTTGACCAAAAGGACACACACATATATACATTAGCTGAATAGTGTGTTTGACCAAACGGGACACATACGTAAGCCGAATAGTGTGTTTGATAAAAGAGACACACTTATTAACTCAGTACGCTGTACCTGTCAAAGATGAATTACCAAATATAAAATGAATTAGTTGTGCTTGCCTAGGATTAACCACAGCATAAAGAGAACATTCTCTCGAGGATTGACATCCAAATTAAATCTATTATGTCTCAGGTGTTCATCCAAATTAAATCTATTTTGTCTCAGGTGTTCAACCAAATTAACTTATCTTCTTTGTCTCAGGTGTTCAACCAAATTAACTTATCTTCTTTGTCTCAGGTGTTCAACCAAATTAACTTATCTTCTTTGT
>JAQQZZ010074612.1:0-20566 GCA_030265115.1 Mopalia vespertina
TAATCAATCAATGACAAGTATATACACGCACAAAAAGAATAAGGCATCCCCTGGCTTCTATTGAAATAACATTCCGCACTTGCCTCCCACTTGCCTGCTTGGGATATTTTAGGTAGTCATGGTTTTGAGTAATCAGTGTATAGCTCAAGTCCTAAGTATGGACTTGATACTGGGGAAAAACATTTTGTTAAAAAAAATCCTATTAAACACGTGACATATTGTGTGTAACAATATTGATTTTCTCCATGCACCTTGTTTTTATCAGTTCCCTATTGCAATCTGACTTGGCTTTCGTGCTCGTAAAGAAGCCAATTTGCAATAAAATTCATCTCCCGCCAGGCACAACATTCAAGACCAAGACGTGTTCTTGTATATATTTTTTTTCTTCAAATTATCAGTTCCCTATACCTTCAGATTTCATTATTCATTTCCTTTAAAATATTTTGTTATTCGTGGATAGTTTTTTTCCCTCTTTTGAATCATCTCCATTCTCAGACTTGCTGTACAATAGGAGAGTAATTGATTGGAAAACCGAGAGGACACCCCCGTAAAATCCCCGCCAGAGATTGCCGGAGTCACCGCGTGTGATTCCTCCATATATCTGAGGTGGACAGAGGCACTCGAACCTGTGACCGGTACATAGAAAAAGGATCAGTAACCCGACTCGCTAACCACTGAATCGCAGTCGTGTGCCAATTCCATTCAGTTATGTCCTGTATCGTAAACTACATTTGATTAAAACCCGTCGACGTCTTATTTCCCCGGAATAGGTTATACAATCGGATTGGTCACAAACCAGTAACATGTCTTGTAGTAATATCCGGTAGATGGCGGTAAATTGTACAGTCGTCGTCCGCCATATTGCAACTGTATCAGTACACGTGGACTATTTCATGACGTCGTACAGTTGCAAATCAATGCAATTCTTGTCAAAGTTACTAAAAATTTACTATTATTCTAAATTCAAAACTATGTTCCATTTTATTCCGACACACATATTACACATTTACACATTTATAAGCAGCTGGATTTTCCGTAACAGTAGCGACAATTTGAGCTGCGTCACGTGACTACCTAGAAAGACCTACTCCAAGAAACTAGGAGTCATCGCTCTATAACCGATGACTCCTAAGGCCTATCTCGCCATGAACTTGATCCTGTTCCGCGTAGCCGACAATGCGCACTAAAAGTGGCGAGCAGATAAAAGACACAGACTAATTTACCAACTTATCACAGATCTCAAAAACATTGTGACCATCTTCCAATAATGGTATATCCAAAATATTCATTCCACCGGCAGTGTGAGTCCGATTTGCTGCAACCTTTTGAGGGTATTTTAAGACGTATGTTGATATTCATACCAGAGTTATCTCCCCTTATTGCCAAAATTATTTTAATATATATATATATATACAAGGTCCCTGGTTCAAATCCCGGTGGAGGCAAGCAAATTTTTCTCTCTTCATTTATTCAAAATATATATATAATAAAAATTTAAAAAATTAAAAATTTAATTGATCGAATATTGCTGGCTATCCAATGACTACAGTCTGCGTTGAAAAGTAGATGGTACTTGATGGTTACAAAATGTGTCCTGCATTGCACAGACAAATAAAGGTAAATATCTCTTCACCGTTACGCTAATTAAAGTGTTATATAACGCAATGATACTATGATTGGACTTCATCGTCTTATTCATGGTTTTTCCACATATATGACGACGAATTATCCACTTCTTATTCTAACTCACCTAATCACCAGATTTATTCGGGAAATACTGTTTTTTAAGATCAACCTTTAAGTAATTGCCATCTAATACCCCTACCGAATTCCCGTACTCGTTATCCAGCAGCGCGACGAGGGTATTGTGTACAAGACATGTGAGTGTTTGTATCTCTCTGACTTCAATTACGCCGGAAATATTCACTTGTAAGTCGGTGATTAAGTGACATATTATCTTGTATAGTTAAGAAGATTTACCGAATGACTTGGTGAAGACGCCGCACATGATCCCAATTGGTAACCATGAATTTTTCTAGTTATCAAATGTGAACTTGGGCCCTCGGCCGTGGCTCAGTGTTAAGGATGTCTGCCTACTAGTCCTACGTCAATGTACCGCCCACGGGTCCGATTCCGTCTGTTGACCATTAGGTATATATGAGTGAGTCACACCATGTGGCTCCGGCAATCGCGGGGGCTGTTTTAAGGAGGTTTTCCTCTCGGTTTTCCATCTTTTAACTCGTGGTTCAGTCTGCAATGGACAATCCGTCGTTATATAAGTGAAATACCCTTGGATACGACGGTAAACCCCAATCAAACAAACAGACGATTAAATATAACTTTGATGAACACAGTTTCGTGGTTTCCTGCTCCAATGATCATGTGATTTAGTTCCTTAGCTCCATCAATAAACATTTTACGCCGTCCTTACGGAAACGTCCAGCTTCTTTATGAATGTATAAATCTGTCAAGTGTGTCAAAATAACCATGAATAGAAAGTTAATTCAAGTATAATAAGATTTGTTGGAAGCAACTGCAATTTTTTAAGTTGCACAACATCACCATCAAGTCCCTTTGTGTTTGTACAGTCGTTATTCATCCAACAACAAACGCATATTTTACAACCTTCCGAATATCGTAAGAGAAATTGGTCCTGCTTTATAAACAAGCAGATATTATATAATTTTAACTATTTTAGCTATTTTGGGATAACACTATTATAGCTAGAACATTTGATATGTTAGAATAAATGTATATTTGAATTATAAGCGATGACGGTCCAAAGAAAGAACTCTTTGAGTGCCTCCATCTGGCATCTAACTTTTGACCTATGTGCTGCGCTAGTTCTAAATAACGTATCGCCTTCCCCATTTTCTTGTTGTTGTCGACATGTCAGGTATCAGCTTTAGAAGTCCAAGCTGTCAGTTTTCAAAGGAACTTATACAGTGCCTTCAATCCAGCTTGGACATAACTTTGAATATCAGACATGTAAACGGAAACTACTGTCGTTAATCATCGGATATACAGCAATCCTTTATTTTCATCCTCTGATAAAGAAAACAATCCTTTTTCTCGAGGATTAGCAAAACAGGTTTACTTTTAAACATCCAATTAAAATCTTCTATTAATTGGTTCTAGTTTAAATCTTAACAAAGAATTTGACTGCTTACCGACAAAACTATAGGAATAGGTTTTTAACCACTCGATCTGGCCTATCTTCTCAGAATCGCTTTTTAGATTCTGATTCATTTTAAATTATCAAGACCGAAGTAATAACATCAATGTTACGCGATATTGTGTCTTTGAATTATTAAACACTGTAAATTACATTACATTGTATATTTCATGGTAAAATATTTCCCCACCAGCCTCTTGAATAATATATATGGCTTAAAAGAAACACAAAATGTCACCATCGAATTACTAGCACATTGTCGAAGAGTCCATTGGGCATTGCATTCTCAATATTTAATGTTTTAGATTTGGTGTCGTTCATATCTTCGGAGCTACCTATTTGATTCCTTCAACGTGCATTGCAATGAATATAGTTAACTAGACTGGTAATGCTTCATTTATATCTGATATAACGTCACTGTGTAAAATATGTTGACGAAATAAGCATACACACAAAAATAGAAATAATTGACAAATTACGACGTAATTTAGGAGTATGCGGTTTTAGTGTAAAAGAATTATCAAGGATTAATTATTCGATTTCGATAGTTCCGCCTGATTAATCTATCAATGAATTATGGATATCCATAACTGACTTATCAGCCCGATAATTCCAACCAAATTATCGATATAAAAAAACCACGTAGAAATAATTACTGTTGCAATTTTTATTTAGTCATGCATGGGATCGCGTCATTCTTGCTGTTGCTGGTAACATGGCGGGGACGAAGGGTGACGATGTTATGTTTAGTTTTTATAGCAATTTCACACGATTAAGCAATTTTTCCGGTTTTCATTGCTAAGTTGAAATAAACAAAACAATTATCGAGATCCATATGCAATAACTGATATTGCTAAATTATAATCGATAAATCTGACAAGTGTATGCTGTCGGACACTTTCTATGGCAATGCACTATTTTACGTAGAATTGCCCTGTGTTGCCCTCCTTGAGACGTCAATGGTGATCAAGCAGTGTCAAGATTTTCACATGAAGTGTTTTACAGCGTTATTAATTTAAGAAAAGGAAGATCACGTTTACCTAGTAATATACCCTGTGCAAAATAGTCGTGTGATATAATAAGTTGTACACAGCCATTTTCTTAAACAAATTTCTTTAATATTGATTATATTACACGTTAAGTAGACGCATATATTGTATTATACAAAGAATAATTCCCATTATTTTTATCTTGTTATAAGTTGGCATCTCAGTCATGTCTGCTTATCTAAGAATAATCTAATTCGGTTAAAGGCTAATGCCAGGATTAGTATGGGTTATAGGGTCGTCTATATTGGGGAAAGACCAACGCAACTCTGGAATATGGAGTCAAATATGTACACTGAGTATTTAAGTTAATCTGGATTGACAGGATTATTATGACAGACGGCTGGTGTTACAATATAGGTTATCCGTGTTTATAACGTGATAATTAGAAAACGTGAATAAATAGAAACTGCACTGACTCCATTAATTTAATCTCCAGCATCGATACACTGCATATTTTATGGTCGTGTTAACGTAGTTATTGTTGGAGTAAGCCTACATCGCCGTCAAATAGTTAAAATATCAGTTAGCACGAGGTTTAATACCGATCAATCAAATTTGATAAAGATAAATAATACTGAGGAAGGGTTGCATTGGTTTATTTACAATTGATGTAGCTCTGTTTTGACTAATAGTGTAACGGGGCTTTCCGGGAAGATTGTTAAAAATAAATTAGTGGATATCTGTATGCTTCTTTCAATAAATGTTTTTCAACTGCGTCCAGAGCTGAGTAATCTGGCTCAATTAAAGTGGGATGAATCAATGAGAGTACAGACAAGAAATGGCTCGAGCTGATACCCGTCACCAAATACCCATAGATCCACAGCTGTTTCCGGTACCGCTGTACGTTATTCATATGGCAGGCACAAAATCATCCATCAAATGAAAAGGGAAGTGGATCGATATTAGGTCGCTAAGAACAATATATAGAAATTCTGGTTGGAACAAATGTATGTCTGAAAATGGAAGCTAGCGTATTAAAGTTGCACTGTCGCAGTACTGTTCGACGTAGTCCGAGTGGCTCAGACGATAGTTTTGGGGCTATTCTCTGTCGGTCTCTGTTATTTTCGCCGTCAGGCATTACCATAAACATAAACGGAAGGGTCCCTCGGACTAGATTCGACGAGGATTAATTCTTCGTAAAAGTAAACCAAACATTTTAATAAATCTATTTCTGTTACCAAACAGTATGAAACTATAAGGGTTTAACGACATGTAGAAGTGGGGTAACATAACTATATAATTTCTGGATAACAACTTCTTTTTTGTGATATAACACAACGGTTCTGTACATATGCCTGTTATCAGGTGTAAATATTTATACCTGGTGACGATACAGACATGTATAGAAACGTTGTGTTTTATCACAAAACAATAAGTGGTTTATCCAGAAATTATATAATTAGTCTGAAACTATTGCAAATATTTAACCGAGAATGCATGTGAATGAATTATGGGGGGCAGGTGGGTATTAAGGTAACCTTTTCTTGATTGTGTGTTTTTTTTACGTTTTATACTGGTCTCGTTATTTTACATCAGGTTAATAATTTTTTACGACAGTTAAACGTGTTGAACTTCTTCAGAATAATCCTCTTGAAGTAATCATACTGGTATTCCTGACGACGGTTGCTTTGGTTTTAAATGGGCTCAATTTATTTTCAAAATGATACAATGTAGAAAGTCCGTTAAAGCTATTGTCTGCTAGACATTCTTAACATAAAGCAGCATTGCAATAACTATAAACACCTGATAATACCACAAAACTTTTTTTTCAATGTACACTTTTTCTAATTTTGTGGTTCATAATTGCAATCGAGGATATTGTAGGTGTCTTCAGCTGTCAAACTAGTTTTATGGATCAAAATAAACGTAGGCGATATCAATGAAACAAAGGAGAACAAATACCAAGAAACATTATCAAATATTGACACACCAATAAAACAGAGCAGTAGCATGCAATTTAATAGCGACATTCATTAGTTTTTAGCTTTTTTGTTTTAAACTGTAATATATTGTTGAACCGGAAGGCTTAGAACGAAACGTCTTTGAAATAGAAACCAAAGATAATAAACGTTTCGATCAAGTAACACATACAAGTTGCACGTACTATATACAACACAATTTGTTGGAAAACTTACTGATTCTTATAAAGAACACTTCTGTAATTTCACAATGAGAAAATTTCGGAGTTCACCTTTTATGGTATTCGGCATATAATCGTGTGAATGATTATTTATGTAACCAAAGCTGTTTTAGCATAGCGGCATTTAAGCATACCATAACATTAAAAAAACCTACTATTTTGTTTTAGTTCGAATTTATGAACTATAGATATTGAACTTTATAACAAAGAACACCCGTTGTAACTGTTTTAATCCTAAGACTCTTAAGTTTAATTATAAAATTTGATTGCGTCGTGTCAAACATTATCGAGTTGACAATCAAACGGAGTTTAATCCCTTCCTTTCAATACTGACCATGCATGCGTCTGATTTGTGTCAACAAATTCGCATTAATCAGTGTATGCATTTAATTTAGCCTTTTTTTCTTGGGCAGTATGATTTAAGTATATTGATGCTGTCAGCTATGGAGGAACATTTACTTTCCAACACAGGGTTTAAACTGCACAGCATGTAGAATATATTCTTATCGTCTTCGCATTCGTCTTGAAAGTCTACACAAGACGATAGGAGCACAAACAAAGGTTGGATACGCTCCCTTGCTATGGGGAGAAATCATTTATCAGTTGTTGTTTTTTTTAACTCTTTTTTACATATGTAAAATATAGTGTATTTTATATAAGTGAAATTCTTTTTCACATATGTGAAATAGTTAGGTTTTTGTGTTTTATTTTACTTATGTAAAAAAGAATTTCACATATGTTGAAAAGAATTTTACATTTGTTGAAAAGAATTCTACATATGTAAAATAAATTTCGATTTTACATATGTGAAATTTATTTTTACATAAGTGGAAATGTTTTTAACATAAGTAAAAAATAATTTCATATACGTGGAAAAGCAAAACTAATTCGACATATGTAGAATAACGGTAGAAGTGATAAAACGGATTGCGATAAGGGGGGGGGATATTTTCTTATTTTTTGTTAACTTTAAGACAACGATGGTTGATATGATATACTATATGGTGATTCAAAGTAGTTATGTTTCAATATATACCCTTAATATAACTTGATATGATCTGCCTTAGTTTGAGTCATTTTATTACACCGTCTCGATGCGTTTTCAGTTAGAATAGTCGGTGGAAAATAAATTGAGCGCTGCCAGTGTATTCTGAGAGTATATAGAGAGATTAGCAGGATATATGCCTGGCAAATCCTCACTATTATGTGACAGTCTATATGAACAATGTCTGGTAGATTCTCTAAACCAAGATCGATATCCATCTGATTGATTTTTCACTTCACAATTATCCTAGATTTGACAGATGAGGCTGGAGTGTAATTTGTTGGATGGAAGATGGTCGATTCGAATTTCCCCACAGTTTTCTTGACAACAAACAAATCTTTCTCTCGGGCCTTTAATGGACAGAATCACCTTTAGTCGGTGTTCGGCAGTTAAGACGACGAGACATTCGGCTAGCAATAATATACAAGGCCATACACACAAGTGCAAATCCATCACACTTGGATATTTGAATACTTGAAACAAAGCGAGACACACATGCAAAACTACATGCCTGACAGCGAGACACTTTTGTCACAGCGGGACACATTGGCATGGATGCGTGACATAAGGTGAGACACGCCGACACAAATACGTGACATGCATAAGGTGAGACACACCTACTTATACGTGACACAGGATGCGACACATCGACATTACTACGTGACATACGTTGAGACACACCTACGTAGATCAAGGGGTAGCCGTGTTAGTCTGTTATCATAAGAATAATAACACAAGGTGATATACAACGACACTAATACGTGACATACGTTGAGACACACCTACTTATACGTGACACAAGGTGATACACACCGACACTAATACGTGACATACGGTGAGACACACCGACACTAATATATACGTGACATGGTGAGACACACGGACACTTATACGTGACCCAAGGTGAGACACACCGACACTAATACTTGACAGAAGATGAGACACACCGACACTAATACGTGACATAAGATGAGACGCACAGCTTCTGACAGGACATACTTTTTTCCAAAAATAGACATCCTTGAATTATACTTTCGGTTATCCAAATGTGTATATATCTATGTGGAGAGCATTGATGCTAAATAGTGATCACCAAAGTAGTGGTAATAATTTCAGTTTAAAATGGAGGAGACAATAAATTCAGTAAAAAATGACAGTATGACAATCAACATAAATATTTGATTTCTCTTGTATATCTGATTAACGACCAGAACAGTAGTTTATATTGGTTTTATTTGTTTTCAACAATACACAAAATTTCTGTATGCGTGACGATGCTTTTCAACACATATATAAACAGTTATGCAAACAGAAAACAATATAAGTTTATTGTACCGGTACTCGTATGACGGGTTCAGTTTCATTCATAGCTTTATTGTCCAATATCTCTATAGCTGTGAAAGACTATAAGCCTTCTAAGTGTCCAGGTAGGTTTAAGTAGCTTATTATTAAATATGTACGACATTCCGGATACGGTTCAGACTGCATGCTAATCAAGGCTGCCTGTCTGTCTATGTATATGATATTCGATGTTTGAATTTGATCTCTTCGGATCACAATTTGATTTTATACGTTTATTTATTATGCACTATAGATTCGTCACTTTGATCAGTTTGCTTATCAAAAGTTTGCTAACCAAAATTACAGTTGACCAAAATCAATGATACAGTATTACTAAATAACGTTGTTTAACACCGTGGAAATTTTTGAAATAATTATTTTGTGTGGCACAAAAAAAAAGTCAATAATTTGTTACTATTCGTGTTTTAATAATAGGTAAAGCATGCCGTCGTCCCTTAAACCAAGTTTTACAGCCACGGATATTTTCAGCATGGTTTAGTGGGATAAGCTGGCCTGCTGTTCTGGTCTCTACGAGCTAATTGGCAACTCGAAGACGATCTGTTGTTGAGTCGTTGATCTTTACGTCTTACCATTGTCATGTCTTGTCGTTGTTTGTTACCAGTGACGTCGAGTGCTGTTTCCTTCACGCATTAGGCTATTACGTCGACATATGGGTGAAATAAAGACAAGTGGGGCGTTAAACCCCAATTTAACAAAACAAAGGGTTAACCTTTATACTTGCCGGTGACAATTTTTATCTATAGCAGCGAATCAGCACATCTTGTAAGTTATCATTTTAATTTGAACTGGTGTCGGTCTCCGCATCTAGTATATGACTTTCACTTTATCACCTAACGTTTTATGAAAACACGATTGTTTATATTGAGAGTGTAACTGGGTATTTATGGTAACAAAGTGACTGTCATTCATGGTAACGAGGTGGTTTTTCTTCATAGTAATGAAGTTTTGATAGTAGTTTTGATAGCGGTTCAATGGAAAGAATTACTCAGATACACTAAGACCTAAAGCAATATATATTTTTATTCTAGAGAAAGAAAATTTTTCTTGAACTCGGGTTTCTGGCAAATGGAAATGTATGTATATGAACATGAATCATCGCTAACGGCAGTTTAGCTTAAAGGTAATGAGGTGGCTCACCTTCATGGTAACGAGCTGACTATTCTTTATGGTAAGGACTTTGCTTACCTTGATGTTAGCGAGGTGGCTTACCTTGATGTTAGCGAGTGACTTACCTTGATGTTAGCGAGGAGGCTTACCTTGATGTTAGCGAGGAGGCTTACCTTGATGTTAGCGAGGTGACTTACATTGATGGTAATGAGTTGGCTCCCCTTCGTGACAATATAGTGGCTCACCTTCATGGTAATGAGGTGGCTCACATTCATGACAATATAGTGGCTCACCTTCATGGTAATGACTTGACTCACATTCATGACAATAGAGTGGCTCACCTTCATAGTAATGGGGTGGCTAGCCTTCATGATAATGAGGTGGCTCACCTTTACGATAACAGAGTTACCCAACTTCATGGCAATGGGGTAACTAACTTTCATGGTATGGTAACGAGGTGGCTTACCGTCACGCTGATGAGATGGCTCACCTTCAAACGAAGTGACTTACCTTCATGTATATGAACCTGAATCATCGCTAACGGCAGTTTAGCTTAAAGGTAATGAGGTGGCTCATATTCATGGTAACGAGGTAGCTATTTTTTATGGTAAGGACTTTGTTTACCTTGATGTTAGCGAGGTGGCTTACCTTGGTGTTAGCGAGGTGGCTTACCATGATGTTAGCGAGGTGGCTTACCTTGATGTTAGCGAGGTGGCTTACCTTGATGTTATCGAAGTGGCTTACCTTGATTTTAACGAGGTGGCTTACCGTGATGTTAGCGAAGTTGTTCACCTTAATGTTAGCGAGTTGGCTAACCTTGATGTTAGCGAGGTGGCTTACATTGATGGTAATGAGTTGGCTCCCCTCCGTGACAATGGAGTGGCTCACCTTCGTGGTAATGAGGTGGCTCACATTCATGACAATAGAGTGGCTCACCTTCATGATAATCAGGTGGTTCACCGTTATGATAATAGAGTTACCCAACTTCATGGCAATGGGATGGCTAACTTTCATGGTATGGTAACGAGGTGGCTCACCTTCATGGTAACGAGCTGGCTATTCTTTATGGTAATGACGGCTTACCTTCATGATAACGAGGTGGCTTACTTTGGTGGTAATGAATTGTCTCACTTCCGTGATAACGGAGTGGCTGACCTTCATGGTGTGGTAACGACGTGGCTTACCTTCACGTTGATGGGGTGGCTAATTTGCTCACCTTCATAGTGATGGTAATGAAGTGGCTTACCTTCATGGTAATAAGGCGGTTTGCGTGGCTTATCTTCATGGTATGGTAGCGAGGTGGCTTACCTTCACGATGATGAGATGGCTCACGTTCAAACGAAGAGGCTTGCCTTTATAAGAATGAGGTGGCTCGCCTTAATAGTAATGAGTTGCTCACCTTCATACTAGCGAGGTGGCTCGCCTTCAGGCTAGTACCTTTAATACCTTAAGGTATAAGCGTTTATGAGGAAAATATTGTCCATTTAAACAACAGCAAAAGAGCAATAGTAAAAGAGGAAGACATATATGAACAGGGTAGATTATTCATTGACTCCAATCCACCATATGCTAGACCTTTCTAGCTGCACTTTATCTAGCAGAAAGTGAGAAGTATTGATTTACATGTGTAATCTTTTGTCCAGCCTTTTTTCAATGGACACATATATATCTACTTCTCTTCAAATTTATCCTGAAATGCGATCTGTTACAATAACCTGGTGGCATACTCATTATATATTAACAAAGCGGTAGCAGCCCTATTCCATAAACAACTGTTTATCAACCTACAATATGCTATTAGAATCCAGAGAAGACGTATTGCGGACAATTGCAAAATACATATTGTCTTCTGAAAGGCCAATAGCAGAGGTTGTATGTTTATACCAATATTATAACATAACGATTTAATAATTGATTGATATTTGTGTCTTTCAGAAAGTGAGTATTAACAGTGCTTTCGTTATTTTGGGATAACGGTTTCTTAGTTTGAACAAATTCTAGTTCATGAAATTTTTGCAGGTTGAAACCTGTCCGGGAATCGAACCCACGACCCTCAGAGTTAGGCCCCGAATCGCCCGCAGTAAATGCCGTCCCCCTAGACCACTCATCCACCCGGCCTTGTTTCCACCTGCAACATTTTTGGAAACTAGAATCTGTTCAAACTAAAAAAACAGTGCTGTCCCAACACAACGAAATAATGGACATAAAGTAATGATACAAATAACCATGAGAGGCTGTATGTACGACCAATCACAATCAACAAACTGTGGTGCGCTGGGTGGGTATGACAATATGTATTTATCCAAATGAGTACAAAGTTAAACATCAAACCAACAAACAACCCTTCAGTGAAAAAGTCCTATGTTATAAGTTTGTCAAATCAGTTGCAATCTATCAGATATCGACCAAATCCATCATAAATAATGCTTGTTATAAGTTGGAGAGAATTACTCATCTGAATAATGCTCCAGCGACTTGACGCCTTGGAACATAATTAGAAACAGCCTTGGTGCTAAATGTCTTGTGAACCGCTGTACGGGCTGTTTCTGAAGCTGACGGTCAAGATGACATGCGATTCCATCAACACAATATGGTATTCAGTGTTAGAAATAATCTACCCAACGTCTGATGTAAAGAACTACCATGCTAAACTAATTTTTGTTTCCTTAGTTTATTCCACATGGATTGATCGTACGTGTGCTTAAACTAAAGCTCGGTCGGCTATTTCTTTCTCTACAATAAAAAATATATGTAACTTAACATATGCGGATATATTTCGAACATAGGTAGGGAACTGTCAAATACATTTAATTGAACACCTTTTGATATGCTACCAATATTAACATACTGATCGCATTCTACACAAATGTATTTTAACATTGATACAGTCTACAACTTGATACACCCATAGCTTGTCAATGACGTAAATTATTTCGCCGATTGCTGAGCGGTGACGTTGTTCAGTCTTAAAATATCAGACAGCCTTGTGGAGTCCATCAATACAAGAAGAGATGTAAGAGAGTCTAGGCTGACACTTCACACCGAAGACAACTAACTGGAACATACAATACGTTTTTGGTTTTCCTCGGGTTCCCATGAGGTTAAATTTAAATTTTTGACTTGCACTTTTTATATGGAGGTCAGTTTTCGACAATTGATGAAATCCTTCTTTTATTTTTATTTAATTTATTTTGTTGTTTTTCGGGATATTTTTTCTTTAGCTGCCCGTCGCTATAATCTCAATTTAAATGACATTTCTTACCTCCAAAGTCAAAGCTTTGACGAAATAGAGAACTATATTATATTTTTGTAGAATGTTAAGGTTATTGGTACAGGGATGATTGGGATGAGAACGTGCAGTGTGGGTGTGAGTCATTCTTCAGTATTTACGATATTTTTGTTACACTGGTATTTTTAGAGAAATTCTCTATAAAACAGAAATATTTAAGATAGTATGGTGTTTATCAGCATTATATGCAAAATAATAATGATTAAACGATATAAACTTTTGAATAATTAATAAAATTAATAATTACGTTACAAAATATAAGCCTTGAGTGGTGTTACTATGTATAATGTCAATATATACAGCGTTAATAGCATAAGACAGAAAATGAAAAATGATAAATAGTATACCTTGCTTTTATTGACAGAATGTAACATTTATCTTGTAAGTTATAGTTTGGCTACAAATGAGTGGCATGGATAATTTTTGTATTTATTCATATGTGTAACTGGGCTACTGTGTCAGTGGTGTTACCATTTCCAAATCTGAACCAAAAAATAATAAGCACTCCAAAGATAAAAATGATGTAGCAACCATTTTTGCTATTAAAGACATATATACATAATTTTTTTGGAGACATAAAATAGAGCGTCAAACTATATTCCATCAGCTCGGGTGGAATTAATAAGACTCATAGGACTGATTAGGCCTATACACAGATTTAAGTTAAACCGTATCTCACTTAGGCGATATGTTAGGTAAGAGGTGACAACAGCTACCATTTTATAGCATATATTACTAAATTAACACAGCTGATAGGTTAATTAACATTGGAAACATAACTAAGATCTTGTGCATCCTTTCGTTAATCTAATAGTTCAGTCTGTACGAGATAAAAAGTAGTGTGTACCGACATTCAATTTGTAAAAGGCATCTTAGTGTTGGTTTTCTATGTTTGTTGCATTTAAGCTCTCTTTTTTCTTTGGTCTGTTCTTTCTATCATTGTGTTAGTTGATATATTGAAAATTTCATAATCAAACAAAAAAATCAAAGCCGGGTGTGATTACCTTAAACAGCATTTACTTGGAGAATGACTCGTGTATGAACAATCAGAATCGAACATATCAAATTGAGTGATAACAAGGACATCCTCATATTACGACACACAATATCGCATGGGGCAGGAATTTTACTATGGTTTCTTATTCGGGTTCACCTGTTCTTAATTGTTGTTACTGATGTTGTTGTTGTTGTTGTTGTTGTTGTTTTCGTTGCTTCTGCCGCTGTTGTTGTTGTTGTTGTTGTTGCTAATGTGTTTGTTGATGTTACCGTTGTTGTTGGTGGCGGTGGAGGTGGTGGTGGTGTCATATGTGTTGGCACCACAATTTATAAGAATTACATCATCCGTCCTATAGGTTAATGTAGATTTATACCACACGTTAACCTGTTGGATGTTGATTCAGACAATGTTCTGAACACGAGACATGCTATGCTATTTTAGTCACTGTTTCCGTTTAAATGGGTTCATTGACAGCTACCAAACGACGAAAGTACATCATGTGGAGTTTCCAGTCAAGTAGATTGTTTTATAATACGTTTAGTGGTTAGCTATCTATTTTTATAGACTCTTTTCCCTTGACATTTCAGAACTTCTATTCTTAAATAATAAGAAATCTCACTGTCCGGAAGCCGCGGCTAAGGGTACCCAGTTCACGGACTATATAATTGAAAGCAATACAGAAATAGTCGCTGGTATCGGATCTACTTTGTAATACAGCACTCCGTCTTTCTTTGGGGGTGATATTTGTTAAAATATTGTACTTATGGTCAACTGTGTTTGCAGCTGCCACACTGGTTATGTCAATCAAAATTAACGCAATCGGAAGCAATGGGATAACGGGGAACAAAAAAAGTAATCCTATATAGATATTTCAATGTTAAAGCAGTTGAATCTTTAACAATTTGACTGTAATCTAATAGCGAATTTTTTTTTAATTTATTAACTTAATATATCGTTTAACTAGATTTTTTTTCAGACAGAAAATGAAGACCCTGAACTCTCCAGTTACAAAACATTGATAGGCCTATATGTATATTCATGTAAACTTTGCAGACCACTTATTCAATAAAATCTTTGGTCAAGTTGGACATCAATTTGCGCATACATTCATATGAACTGCATGGACTAAAGTGTTGCCGATACCATTTGCATGACCAATCTTTCTCATCTTGTGTTTACAGTACTTATTTACGTTATACCGATTGTCGGTTGTAACAGTTAATATACAGTCGAGAAAACACGAGACACGGCAAGACATTCAGATATGATTACTTGACATAAAGCGCGATGTAGACGCAAATTTTTATTCCATGACATGAAGTGAAATAAAAATGCCCTACCACCCTGACGGGACAAGGCGAGAAAAGTGAATGTATGTAGAACATAATTGTTAGGGTGACTTTTGACAAGAATCAATGTACAATATAGTTGACCAATAAACACATCGACTTCCATGTAGACTACATATATATGTTATACATTAAAAACATTTATTATAATTAAGAGTATAATAATATAGCTCCTGCAAACTAAAGCTTAGGATTTGCAACAAATTTGAACAGAGATTTATTTGAGTGTTCAACGACATTTATAAATGGGGCAGCATGACTATATACTTTCTGTATAAACACATCTTGTTTGGTGACAGAACACAACGTTTCGATATATATACCTGTAATTGATCAGGTATAAATTATCAACTTACACCTGATGACGAAATGACGATACAGGCATATGTATCGAAGCGTAAATATCGAATATCGAATTAATAGACTGTCCACAACCATTTGCAGTCTCAGCCTTATCCGGGTGAACCATAAATATTTAACAATAGTGTACATAAATCTCATCTGGACACCTTAGAGCCTTCTCCAATGGCCTTTGTTATCTCTACAGATTTTGAACAATATAGCTACATATACTAGACTGGACCTGTCAGCGTAAATATTAAAATGACGTCAATCTCTGTGTCTTTGAATGGTATACCTGTGATCTAGAAACCAAATCGATTCCTCTGGTGTATCTAATTACTACTGTGTATATATTAACAATAGTTCTGGTGTGAATCAGAAATAATTGACAGCGAATTTTAAAGATGTACTTAGTATACATAAAGCCCTGTCTACAAACTCGAATAACCAGCGCAGAAGCAAAGCGCATACGGCGCATTGTGTATGTTGGATCGATGTATGTTATATGTAGAAAGTACTTCAAAATGTTTTCTACGCTGATAAAATAAATACTTAAATAGTGTTGAACTCCAAGTATGAATATGAAAATCTATATTTAAACATTAATGTCACTCCGAGAGGAATTGACTATATGGTTTGTACAAATGAAAATGTTGCATGATGGCACAAAACAATAATGGGCATGACACGACCAATAAATATAGATATATAACTTATATTGAACTAACCGGTACCATTTGTACTGCGTTAACATGAATGGGTCATCTCATTCGGGTAGTTTTGACACAATATAGACATTTTAAAGACTATTTGTCCGTGATTTAGATTTACTCTGGGGCTTTAAACAAGCCATGCAATAAATGATCACATTTAGTATGTTCTCCGGTTGAAATGTTACCCATATGTGAAATCTCACACTCATCAATAATATTATAATGAGTTATTAATTTTAGACATATAATGTGTATTCTTTTAATTATATCGAATTACGTTTTGGGTTTTAATTTTTACTTTTGTATGTCTTACAAACAGTTGGGAAACAATGTTTGATCATTTTCCAACTGATTAATCAATTTTGATACGATATTTCAAAAATACACCTTTTTTTATCTTCTTTTTTATCTTTCTTTTTTTTTTACCATGTTACCTTTTGTGCAGCTATGTTACTTTTATTGGCGAATAAACAAGCAAACAAACATGTAGAAGCAATTAAACAGCTATGTTTTATTGCGTGCTGTCACCCGTAACATATCATTAAATGTCCAACCTGACGCAGCTTATCATAATCAATCAGAGAGCAAGTCTTTTTGAAAACCTTCCAAGATATACGCCCTTTGTCCAGTTATAAAACCTCGACAGTCTTGGTAATATATATCTTGTTGTTACAATTATGGCTGTGACAGAATTTGAAGGTCAATGTGACCCGAGTATCCAGCTGAACAATATGGTTTCAAGCGATTTATCAAAGACCAATGACATGTGACAAAGGCAATACGACTCCTAAATATCAATACTCACAGTTCAATGGATTAATGAGCCTGTTGGACGAAGAAAATAGGCAACGCAGATTACCTGGCATATCAAATTCTACTTCTCGATTCAGCCAAACATTAATGATATTTTCGTGTTCAAGGCATTTAATTGACTATCCAAAGGAAAAATTTATAAATCAGACTGAATAGTACCTGTGTGTAACGGCTTTGTATGACACCATCGGCTTGTATAATGTGTTTTTTTGTTATGCGGCCACGGAGAAGATAAAATGTTATGATGCAATATGTATATTTTATAAATGTCCAAGCCCCGAAATAGTATCCCTGTAAATAAGCCGAATTATAAAGACAGTAGTATGTTACAGTATAGTGTATTTATAAAAAGTCATGGCACTTTACATTCCAATGATCCACCTATTCGTAAATGTTTGCTAATCAAGGTTAACAGTAATATACCGAATTGTCTCTTGAAAAGAACACACTTATTTTTTATGTTTGTGTCATTGCCTGGAATGTCTATAGCACAGGAGTTTATAAAGCATAGCGACAACTCTGAAGAACGATAGGGAATTTTTGACCGACTCAACGTTTCGGTTTATTGATCAAACCATCATTTGACGCCTGGTAATAGTTAGACGAATAACTGAAATGTTGAGTCAAGTATGGATTCCCTATCTCTTTTTGTTAGAATTATTACTGTGCTTTATTTTGTTAAGTTTCTCAGTGGCAGTCAAACCACAACAGTATATCTAATGGTTATGTTCGCTGGGACAGTAATGTCATGTTTGACTGTTATTAATGATTTGTAACATACTAATAATCCCAGTTAAACGTGTGATAATTGTTGTTTTGTTATAGAATGTGACGAGTTTATTTAGTTTGTTTGTTTTATTTGAGGCTTTAAATTCGTACTCTAGGGTATTTCACTTATACGACGACGGATTATCAATTTCACACTGTGCCTTGCGTTAGTACGATGGGAAACCGACAGGATGTCTCATAAAAATCACCCCCGCGATTGCTGGTGCCACATCATGTGACTCACTCATACAACTGATGGTCGACAGGCGGACTCGAATCCGTGGACGGTACATGGAAGTAGGATTAATAAGCAGACACGCTAACCACTCACCCACGGACGCGGGCTTTAAGTGTTTAAATAGCGAGGTCAATTTTTTGCTTATCTCTCTTAAAACAAAATCCGTCTCATTATTTATTACCAAAAGCGTCAGATTTATTTGGTAAGTCGTTTTGGTATTTCAATCAAACTTCGAATGGGTTAAACTATAAAGATAAAACCAAAGATATCAGACTTACAATCCAAAAACATTAAACCAGCGTTGGGCATTCAGTGTTTTTGTCCAACGCACTGTGATCATTAAGCAAGGATATAGATTCCATATAAAGTTCAAACTTGATCCTATCAGCATCAGAACCTCTATCCAGCGGATAAACGAGAATACATGTTGGAAAACATTTTCCATACATGTCGATGGATTAATGTATTGCTGTTTACGAGAAAATGTCCACATCAAGTCACTGGCATATTGACAGAGATTCCACTGTCTCAATATTTACTGATGTATTTCGGTCTTTTTGTTTTTCTAGATCAATTAATTGATTTCCCACATATCCTTGAAATTCTGATGAAGATTGTGTAACGATAATATACTTGATATAACGTCTCTGTGTAGAAACCGTTGATACAATAAGCACATCTGCAAGTATCCTCGCCGGATGTGCTGATACAGGCCTTTGTGTTTTGGTGACGATACGGTCATATGTGTTCTAATGACGTTATGGGCATATCTGCTCTAATCGTGATACGTGCAAATGTCGTCAGATGACGATATAGGCGTATATGTCTATGATGACGATGCGGACATATGTGTTCTGATGTGACATGGGCATGTCTTCTGATGACGTTACGGGCATAGGTCTAATAACGACACGGGCATATGTCTTCTGATGGCGTTGCAGATAAACTGAATAAGGTACTGCCAAGCAAATTTGCAGATCAACGGAGTCAACCATATGCAGAATACATGCTAGTGTTGAAAGGTTTGCTGGTTCATTTTCATCAGATAATTGTAAATCAGAAACAGCAGAAGTCAGTCTGTCGTTGCCACAGCTTGCTACCAGTCTATACTGATAAAAAAGATGTGTTGGATAATTTTTTGTTGTTGTTGTTTTCGACTAATTTTTGGTGACATAAATCTAAGATGCCCATGATATTTTCGTCCAAACAATCTCTTCACTATTAAAAGAGATAATAGAATTGTTAACATTCACTAATGCAGTCGACATTGGGTGAATTACTAATTTTGTGAATATCGATCATGAAAGACGAGACCACCAATGTATGCGAGATTTGTATTATAAATTATGCAAACCTTTAGCCACCTGTCACTGCTATCTTATACGATATAGTGGAATTCACGACATCGTGTTTTACATATAAATCAAGGAATAATAACTGATGAACCAAAGGCTGACTGGCTCTGACCGGGGTACCTGCAAACTCAAACTACTTTAGATCTGAGATGAGGTAGAACTAATATTTTCTGAAAAATTGAGCTATCATAATATGTTTATTAAGATTTTGTAATTCTATTATTTCTACCATTGGTCTCAGTATTCTCGACGTGGTTAACTGTGCTGGAATTAAGGCTTACATAACATCGTTTTTGAGACATTGGTATATGTCTAAATGAAATGTTAATATTGTCTGTGTCCAGATCAGATGGTTCCAATGGCACTGGATAACTCACTGGAAACTAGTCTTTGGTAAACAAACTAATGATAAAAACAGTCATATTATCAATGTCCAAGAAATTCCATTTATCGAACTGGTTTTGTAAAATTGACTAATCATATTTACAACGTATTATCAGTTACAGACAGATAGTAAATTGCAGGAGAAAATGGCGTTGAACAGATGTGATGTGAGCACAGTCAACATACAGTCATGTATGACTTATGGAACATAACGCAATAATGGGTTGAAGCAATGCTACAATATCACGCACAATTATAAGTAACGAACAGGAGGTGCCCGAGTAATTGTTCAATCTTGAAAAACAAAAATCGACAAAGCAAAGCCAAGTCGACTGTCTTGCAAGAATCAGTTACTGTATATTCTTGACAAGGAAAAGATGAGTTGAACGACTTGGTATTTTTTTTTTTTTTTTTTTTTTTTGGTGGTGCGTGTGGGGGGG